>JACEVL010000485.1:475000-510682 GCA_020284085.1 Aporrectodea caliginosa | reverse complement strand
TCATTAGAAGATTTCTTGCTCTTTCGAAGCTGTAAAACGTCGACCGTCTTGAAATTCTTGTTGATTCAAAGATTTTAGAGCGTAGACCAAAGATATTTAATAAAATTTATTAAAATTGTTGGCTTTGATCGACCGTCTTCGAAGTTCTTTCACGAACGATTGAGAAATGTTGCACGTCCCCATGACAACGTCTATCGAAAGATGACGTAAAACAGAAGGCCCAAAGATGGCGTCATCGCTTACGAAAACGTCAGAAAACCCATCGATATCTACCATCGATATCTATATATTTAGTTCTAAATAGATAGCTCTGGGCCTACCATGAGAACGCAAAATAATTCTTCCTTTATTGAAACAATCCGGTTGACACATCGCAACCGGTACAGTTTACAGTAACTGTTATGCAATTCAATCAATCAATCAATCAATCGTTTATTTGTAGCCAAACAACAATAAACAACAATATTACAAATCAGATTGCACTTTTAAATATGGATTGTTGAATACCACAAGGGAAGGCCCTGAAGGGATCAAAGATCCCGCTAAGTAGGGACACCTCTATATAATTTCAACAGAATATGTGGCGACCGAAAGATGCTTTACTTAGTACAACAGTTGTTGACTTGATTAACATAAAAAATCTTAACTAACCTTAACTAATTTAAACTAAATATCGAAAGTAAAAGGAATGAGTGGGAAGTGCAGTTAAACACATGGAAATAAAAGATTAATACATCAAAGCATTAATAATTACCTTCAACTAAATAAATGCGAAGCTTAATCTTAAACAGTGTAAGTGAGGGAGATTTTCTGATTTCTTGAGGAATTTTATTCCAGGTAGTGGCACCAATAGATTTTATTGAGAACTGACGAGTGTTTGAGCGGGCAAAGACACTTCTATAATTTACGGAGTTTCTTGTTAAGTGGGAGTGAACCTCTGAGGCAAGATTAAAGAATCCCTTGTATACTGGAGGTAGTAGGCCTCAATTCACAAGGAAACAATTCACAAGAACGCAAATGACAGAAGACATAAATCTTAACTACTAACAGAACAGGCAGCCTGCAATACAAAATGACGAATTCGTAATGAGAAGTTTATTTATTAGTAAGTAAGTAAGTAGGTAGGTAGGTATGTATGTGCTCCTTCAATTGCGCCGTCCAATAATATTATAATTATGTGCCGAACCTCGGCACGGGTTGGCGCCTTTTCCCCTGCTGGTATTCCTGCCTGGTTGGCGCCTTTCTTGCTCCTGTTGATATGTTAAGAAAGGGCGGGAATTATTGATCGATTTTCGTGGACCGCTTACGCGCCTTAATTCTGCACGCAAACAAGCCCGCGAACCGTCGCAGCGATTGGCGGGAAACCACCTCTATATAAGGCGGTGAGTGGATGCAGTAGTCGTCAGAGATCCTGAGTGGCCGAGTGGGTTGGTGCCCGCTCGTCACGAAGGCGCCCCGGGTTCGCTTCCCGGTCAGGTCGGTCGGACATCAGAGATTAATTTCTCGGATCTTTACTGCAGGTGGCCAATAGCCGCATTATAAACGTGGATTACGAGGTTGCTTTCTGCCTCCGACACTAATCATCTTCGATATGAAAAAGTGTCGTTAAGCCGAAATACAACAGCAGTAGTCGTCAGTTGGAGTTAGGCCGTGGTCAGAGAAGGACCTTCGCCAGTGCTGAGAGCTGAGCTACGATAGTTTTGGCGCGAAACGGTTTTGGCGCGCCTGAAGAACAATAGCCGCGGGAAGATCGGAGCGACACACAAGGAGAGCAACTGTTCTTTGGTTTCGGTCGAGGGTTCGACGCCGAAGGTTGCAAGCTGTGGTGTTGAACAAGTCTTTCTTCCGGTGAGCGCTGTTGTTGACACAGAAGAAGGAAAAGTCTTCAAGGTTTCTGTGGTATAGAGGTCAGACGTATAAGATACTTGTACTCTAGTTCGAATTCTAATGATTGTGTATGTAATTAATAATACTGATTAATAATTTTGGATATGTTATTGTTGACGACTATATATATTGTTGTTTGATCGGAAATTGAACAATAGATAGTTTACGCCGATAGAGGGCGCGGTCTATAATTGTGTTCTGATTGTGCTATTGATTTTATTCACAATTAAATATATTAAAATGGCGCAAGATGAATCTTCTTTGCCTAGTGGTAGAGTAAGTGATGAACTTTGGCAAAGCCTAGTTAGACGCCAAGAAGAACAAACGGCCATATTGAAATTAATAATGACCAAGTTACATTTACCGGACACTAGAGGTCACACTGATTATGATGTTGCGGAGGATAAGAACCCGGATGCATCGCCATGCATTGGTCTGCAGACAGCAGAATCCGCGTTCAATATGTCCGATGTTGAATCCCTGGTATTTGATGAGAGCGCTGCTACTCACCACTCGGTAGCCCCGCTAGATGGAGGCCTTAGACGAAGTGCCCGGTTGCAACAATTGCTAGTGCCTAAACCGGATAAGGAAATAGAGGCACCCCGCACTTCCTCCTTTGCCCGGACACAGATTCGAATCCTTTCCAAGTATGACTTACCTGACAAACCTTTTCCGCAACATCACGATCGACCGCTAGAGGGCGGCACGGTCGCTACAATTATACTTCTTTAATTAATTCAAACTGAATGAACATTGACTACAAGTAATTACATGAGTCGAATTTAACTGTATGACAGCCATGCAAGGCGCCCATCACGTCCTGCTGTTCCTCACTTTACCAACGACAACTTTCAAAAATGACAGGCTGAGTCGACCATTGGAAGGGTAGCAACACTAGCGAGTATACCGAACCCGTTGAATTCCTACTTAATGTTCTGCTCTTCACGCCAGTGATGTTACCATTCATCTATCGCCCCCCCCCCCAGTAATAATCGAAGCATGTAAAATAAAGTAGGGCCTAACTTAATATGTCATTTAACTTCTAGCAATAGCACTTATGAACTCCTTGACCTTGTTGAAGAATTATCGGCTGAAAGGCAGAAAAATGCAGCAATGGCCATAATAGCCTAGCTAGATCCAAGTCTGTCGGACCTTGAGATAGTTTCTGTTGTTGTGGTTTCATGCTAGAATAAGAAAATAGAAGAGAAGAAGAGCAGTCGCTTAAGCCAGCCCTGAGGCTGCCATGGGTATGAAGCGTTAGCGATTTCATTTTCTTAGCCTCGGCATATGAGGGCGGGTGGCCAGTCCTTTCTCTCGCCGTCTCATCTTCCCACCGACAGTATACGGTCACTGTCAGGCCTGGATTTAGGCATGTGCACTATGTGCCAGTGCACAGGGGCCTCCACCACATAGGGGCCTCCACCACAAATTTAAGCATTTTTTCGTTGTGTTTCATAATTATGAAATATTTCAATAGTGCACAGCGCGCACAGACACAATTAAAATATTTAAAACTAAGAAACAGTTAATACCGGTAGGTTAGAAGGTAGTTTGTCTCGGGCGTGAATTTATGTCAAATTAGTGAAACTTTGAGTGTTTTCTTCCTCGCAAATTCGGTCACCAGGTCCTCAAAGTTGATCTCACGCAGAATGTCAGCTTGTATGCTCATTAGAGCCAGGTGGGACAACCGCTCATTGCCCATTGATGTGCGAAGTCTGTTCTTTATTAGTTTCATTTTTGAGAGGGAACGTTCCGCACTGCAGTTACTGACCATCAGCACCAGATACATGCTGATCCGAGTGCTAATTCCACATTAGGAAATGAGCCCTGAACTTGTTTCTCGAGTATCAGCTGATACATGAAATGCTCTCGAGAGACGTCTTGAGCGTTTCGTCCTTGAATGTTTCCACAAAGTCAACAAACTGCAAAGGCTCATTTCCTAGGCATGCATCAAGGTCGTCTTTATAAACCTCAACGAGATTCGATGCTGCTGCCAGTAGCCTAGTTCTTGTGATGAAACTACAAGCAGTTTGCGTAGGCAACCGAACCGAGACGAAATAAGCTCGTAAGCACCAAGTCGATGTTGCAAAGCAGTAACAAACTGATCAATGACTGGTAGAAAGTTTTGTATTCGAAATTTATCTGACTGCGTCACCAGACTAAAATAAAGCAGCGTAGCTACTAGTTCTATCTTTTCAGCGTTCTAAGTTATTCGCCACTGTATATGGGTTTCAGCGTTGGTGGAATACAAGTTGGATTGACGAAAAGAATTCTTGCTAAATAAAAGTCGGATTGATGAATAATTTTGGCTTAAATTGAAGTGAGACTGAGAAAGAGATTCTTGCTTAAATAGAAGTTGGATAATTGTTGTTTAAATATATAGAAGCTGGATTGATGAAACGAATTCTTGCCTAAATAGAAGCTGGATTGACTAAAAGGATTCTTGTCAAAGTAGAAGTTGGATTGATGAAAAATAATAATGCTACAATGGGCGAATAATTTTGAACACTAAAACTACATATTATCCTAGCTGCAATTAGGCCTACATCCTTGGCTTTGGGATATGCTGGAGTTGACGCGTTGTGCTTCGCGAGTCGTGACTAGTGAGCCAGCCCATAACTGCCGACTTTCAGCAGTTTCAGGCAACATCCGCACCTGGCCTGCGGCTGGTTAAGGGGCCTCCACCACAGCGGTGCACTGGGGCCTTCACCACAGTAAATACGGCCCTGCTCTCTGGAATAAACTCTCGCCAGAATTACGAAAAATATAAGATATTTCCTACTAACTAACTAAGACGTCACCTCCTTCAGTCTTGCTATCTCTCCCAGGTCTCTCATTGAAAACCGAAAACGCTGCTCTTTCACAAATCTTATCCTGACTCCTCGAGATCCTCTTCTTCTTGCTTCACTTGCACTTCAATTCTAAACACCATCCACTAAACACCATAGAAGCATAGACGCCTGACTGTCTGCCTGCCTGTGACAGGCAGGCACCTTTAGGTCTTGACCCTGTGGATATCGAATTTGTTTATGATTATATATATATATATAGGTCTAATATCATTATAGGCCCTAGTTTTGAGTGAGCGCCTGAGAATAAGCTGATTCCAGTGACTTATGGTTTTTGTAGACGCTGCATGAAGAAATCTCGAGATTACGACTGTGATTACAAGTACATCAAGACGGATTTTTTTCGTGGAAGAAAATCTATAATGCCATAGGGCCTATGTACAATTTTCTTATGTACAGATTTAGGCTGTGGCGGATTGTTTGTAAATGTGACATGCAGTCTCAAAAGTTAAAGCAGTGTGCATTTGTTTAGATGTACTTACCATCACATCTCCCTGCTGATGACGACTTGGAAAACGACAGATAAGACCGTTTAAACGACTCAATAGGCGGTCTGCTAGACATTGCAGCACTTTCTTTCTTTATCAATTTTATTTAGGCCTGTTCAAAATTATTTGTAATCCAACGTAGCCTACACTCGAATGGAGTCTCTAGAAGAACTGATCTAGCCTCAATTCTTCTCGCACTTTGAGAGCCCACACACTGAATATTAGGCATATATATGTATGCATGTATGTATATATGTATGGATATATGTATATATACACACACACATATATATATATAATATATATCACATATATATATAATATATATATCTATATATATCACAGCTGTCTTAATAATCAGATGTCCAGTCTGCAGCCACTCTCGGTCCAGTCTTGTAGGATGATAAATTGCTCGTGTCACATCAGGAGTGCCCCTGCTTTCATCAACCACATTTAGGCCTACATGTAGACATCTGTTGTACCGTTCAGGCCCAAAGAGTAAGGCTACAGGTGTCCATGATACGCGCAATATATCATCCTACAAGACTTTGCAGGCTTGCTGTCCCTTGCTTAATGCCAGGGCGCTTTGGTTAGGTTCCATTAATTTACTGTGTTATTTACATAGTATTATTAATATTTCCAAAAGTTGTGTGAGCATGCCCTTGCCTTGGCGCCACAGAGCCAAATCTTGTGTGAGCATCGGCGCCTCTGGCGCCATAGGTTCCCGGGTCCCTGTGGACGCCGTCCATGACCGTCCATGCACACTTTAAGCCCTGGCTACAACAATAATTTGGGCTATAGGGGGCCTAAGCGTTCAATGATAATTTTCTTCGTTATATATACATGTATATATAATTATATTATATATATATAAAGTTATGCTGCTTGATGGACCTGCTGAATAACTCCCATGACCCTGACGCGACCTGCCGAAATTGTATAGCTGGCGCCGCCACTGGCGTCTGAGTAGGTTTCTTAAAGGGGCACTGTATATATTCTCATAATGAATGAATGAATAGGTAACTATGGTTGTTGTTTTATGCTGGTTGTGACTTTACATGTCACTTGGGAGTTTCAGAAGAAAAATTCATGATTATTTGTTGATATTTTATTTAGTAAATGTTCACAACATTTTATTGAAAACTATTGCAAGCTTAATGTTTAATTTGATAAAATCAATATTATTAACTGGACATTATAGTTAATGATCAATGCAGTCATTGTTTATGAAGTTTTCAAACTTTAATCTACGCCTTATATTTGAAGCATAGAGCCAGACTGATGAAGCCTGAAAAAAATCCTAAAATTTATGATAAATCAAATGTTTGATAAACATGATAATAGTTACAATATTACCTCTGACATTACTTTTATGCACTTTAATACAATGTAAACCAGCGTTAAAGTCAATTATATGTACTTGCAATTAATTTTATATCACAAATGAGAAACAAAAAAGGAAACTGTTTGTTGTACAAAACAAGTTTATACCAATAAGGGTCAACTGAGTTGAACAGATTCAACCACACACGGAGAGAAATGTTCCGGTGCTTTAAATGCACACCTTTCTTTTGTTCTTATGTATTTAATTTACCAAAACTGCACATAATGCAATCGTTCTCATCTTACTAATCATCTTAAAAATGATCTTTGCTTCGTACATGTCAAAACAAACAGAGATGTAATGACATAAGACTGAACATAACAAACAGGTCAAACAGATGGATAAGGCAATAACAGTTTCAAAGGACCTGTAACCAGCACAGACATATGTTACAAAATATGCATATAAAATTAAAAAGGAGTGGCACTGACATCTGAAAAAAATGAGCTGGTCACATGATTCATAAATCCCTAAAATAAATGCATTACTGCGAGAATGACTTGCTCCATAAAAAAGAGAATGAGAAGAAACACATAAAATGTCTGTCTTTGGGAGAGGATGAGAGACTTGCAGCTGGCATCATGACTTCATGCTTCAATGCAGCATCAGGAAAGGATTTTCCACCTGGTAACAACCTACAAATATTTACCCAAATGTTACACTTGAAAATATTAGGCAGGTAGCTAAACATAATAAATGCCAGTGTGAAGTCCTTTTGATTCAAAGTTTACACAAACATACATGTGACAATCGCACAAACGTACATGTGACAATTGCACAAACGTATGTGACAAAAATGAATTTGTTGCTCTTTGTGAACTTTAGCACTGGTGAATAAGCTAGTGCCCTGCGATTAGCTTTGGAATACGGTTGTATAAATTTGGAGTTTATGATAGCCTCCCTTGGGCCAGTGAGCACAGAACAATTGAGCAGTGCTTAACGGGCTCTATATTCAGTAGGGAATGCAAACCCGAGGCATTTTTTTCGGAACCCGGGTTTCGGGTTTGACGGCTGTAAAAACCCGGGTTACCCGGGTTTGGACGAGTTTACAAATTTTACATGATAAATATTATAACTTCACTATTTCTTGCGAAAAGAACATCGTTGTATGCAGTCCAGAGTTCTCCAATAGTCAAGAATTCGCATAAAACAAAACTTTAGGAAAATCGCGATAACAGTTGTTTCATATAACTTACGCAGTGTGTTGTCTATTAAAAAAGGTTCCGGAACTGAACAAATTCAGAACAATTATGGAAGACATTGCAAGGGTTGCGACCAGTGGCGGCACCAGGATTTCAGGTTTGGGGGGCTAAAGCTCAAAAAGCCATGGTAAGTTATTCCCATTGGAATGCGACCCAGTATCCCCGTCTGGCGCCGCCACTGGTTGCGACGGGCTAAACCTGAGCCTCTTATTTAAAACATCTTAAATATCAATAAACACTGAAAACGCTTAAATTAAATTAAAGTAAAAAAATTTTTTATTAAACATTTAAGTGAATTAAATTATTTTTAACAGCTTGAAAAAATTCACGATACGCCGTTCCTGAGCGTTCTGTCTGAAAAAAACATTTGCATGCCTGTAAGAAGAATTGTCAAAGGACACCTTAAATCGTCTACATCTCAGCTTTAGGCCCTGCCAGTGACAGCCATTTCCTTTCAGAAGATAATTAGTTACTCTGCAACCCAATTTGGCAGAATCAGTACCTACCAAAGTAGATGCTGCATGGGAGTCATCGCTGTCTGTGATTATGCTTGGACTAACAAGACTACCATCTTGGCTTCGTCAGAACGACAAGGGTCACACAGGTCCTTGTGTTTCAGCAGGTTTATCTTATACTTGGACCCAAGATGAATAGCCTATACCTACTTCTTGTTGCACCGCCGGCAATTTTTAGCTGCGATTTACATAACTGGCAGAGCCGTCTGGCACTCAGAATCGCGAACGAAATGTTCCCAAACACCACTTTACATTTGCTGATTTAGACATCATTTGGATTTGTGACTTAAATCACTAAATTGAAATAAAAACAGATTACCGCAATTATGTACGAATTTGAAGCTACGACGCCAACGTGTCAAAAACTCAACTTTAGTCACTGGTCGTGTGAAATGTGAAGCCACACTCATACGAAGTCACCAATAAAGTACATGGAAAATTCAAAATTAGCCGATAAATAAGTAGTTGAAAGTTGTATTACGTAAACCCGTTATCAACCACTATTATTGTTATATTTCCATTACTTTGCATTTGTGAGTTTCACAGCGTGAACGACAGTGAAAGTGACGATTTTCATACCCGGGTTTCAATCGCGTTCAAACCCGGGTTTCGGGTTTGAAAAAAACCCGGGTAACCCGGGTACCATAAACCCGGGTTTGCATTCCCTAATATTCAGTATCTAAGTATCCAGGAACATAATGCCACTTACATTCCTTCTTAAACTGGTTTCATATAAATCTGAAAAGATATGCTCTAATTGTGCTGCTACTTTTATCAATGTCGTTAGTAAGAGTTATGCAGAATAATCTGATCTGACCAAATATTGTAACAAACCTTATTTGTAGCGTAGACAACTTCTCCTTCATTTACTCTGTTCTTTAACTGCAAAACAGCAATAAATTCTACAGATAAAATTGTCAAATTGCAACAATAACAGAACCACTTTTTTCAACAGGAAGTCTCTATGATCCAGACACAACTTATTAAAATTGTTCATAAAAATGACACCAGGAACATTAAACCCGTCTATTTCTTGTAGATTATTATACTGATGCCTTAACAATAACATGAAATAAATAGAATTCCTATAAGAAGCCTGGAAGTTAATATGAAAGAAGAAGAATGACTTGCACTAAGCAAATAAAATCTTAAGGAGAATGTCATCAATAGTCTGTTCAGTTCAGCTTCATTGACTGCCATATACCTCCAGCTCCTATTTGGGTTGTACCACCTGCTTTATTGGGCACTGCTAAGCTATTTTCTCATAATCCTCTTAAGTATTAATGAATACTGAAGATTAACACAATCCTGGAAAATAGAAAAGTCTACCTTGCTTTGTCTGACAAAGTGGTCCCATCCAACCCCTTGGACATTTGCACTGCCCTGTGATGGAGTCACACTTGGCTTCGTTCTCACAGTGACATAACTGCTCACAGTTTGAACCAAAGAATCCTTCATCGCAACCTGATAAAAAAAATAACTGAGTTTCTAGACATGTTTTAAGTTCCATTACGAAGGGAACTGACCCTTGGCAGAATAATTGCTCAACAGCACATCAGTGGTGTCTCCTACAAACCAGAAATGAAAAGTCAGGAACTGCAGAGAAGGGTTGCAACTGTCAGAGCAGACACTGGCTGTTTTTCTGGACCCAGACATCAGCAACATTGTCATCCTCCGTTTGAATCTACACCAAGGAAGAGAAGTATCAGAAGATCCTTAACTCTCTCCCACCAAATCTCCTTCATTCCAATAGTTCTGCTGAACAAACTTCTCAATGTCCTACTTCTCATTGTTGCTGATGGCAAAGTGCAATGCGTCACCATCCAAGGATGCCTTCTGGACATGGCAGTGCCATTTAATTGTCACATCAGCACTAAAGAAACTGTTTGTTAGACCCAACTAACGAAATGAACGAGATGAAACACGACAAAGGCTCATCTCTGATCCTTTGTTTCACTCAAAGACAGTGGAGAGACTTGCATTTGAGCAGCTGAAACAGTTTGATACAGCGTCTGCAGTCAGCACACAATCTTCATCATTCAAATGAAACAGCTCTGTCTTGTATAATATCAGGTGCAGAAGATGGCCAGCACGTCAATCTCCTGGACCTGCTGGATCAAAGTGCTGCCTCTCTGACATTAATGATCTTGATATTCTTCTGTGTCAATTTCAGAAGCAGTATCTCTCTGGTTGGAAAGTATTGCAGTGCGTACAGTCATTGTTGATGGACTGCATGCAATGAGTTCATTTGCAAGGTCAGCTATTTTTGATCTTCCACCTGGACTGTAGTGTACAACCATCTCAGTTTTGGGTCCACCACTTTCCCTGTTGTACATGGTGGAACTGCTTACCACAATTAAAACTTGGTGAACCACAGTTGCAAAAATCTGTCACTAAAGTGTTCTAAAACAAAAAATGGATGGTATTCAAGAATAAATACTATCTTCATGTGTTACCCTTCAGTAAGTATGCTAAATTTGTTTTCATTTCTTTACAAATGACTCTGGCAAATAAATCTACATAACTCAATTGATCTCAATCACTTGAGAGTACTTACGCCTTTCGCAGGTGGCTCCTTGCCTACCGGGAGGACATTTACAGGTTCCTGTGATGACATCACATGAAATACCAACTGGACAATCACATGACGCGGAACAGTTGATTCCGAAACGTCCAGAGAAACAGACTGCAGAAAGCAACAAATGCAACCAATCAACAATTTATTTATTAAGCCATCTAAGTACTTCAGATTATTGTAAAGAAACTGAATAAATACTATCAATAATGATCTTGCATAAAGTTGAGTACAATTCCCACCTCCAACTTTGAGACATTGATCAATACCAAGTCCCTGGCCTTTATAGTCTAAAGGATTATTGTTGCTTCAGTTGCACTGACTGGACCTATTTTACCCTTTTTCTGCATCCTCCTTGAGATGTCTCAGCTGTTCCATGTTTCTTAGGTGGTTCAACCTCCTTGATATGTACTCCTTCCAGGCATATTTACATGACGTGGGGCGCGGTGGTGTAGAGGTATGTTTGGTGCCTTGCAGCCGGAGGGTTGCGGGTTCGAATCCACCTCAAGGGGGTATATTCGGTGCCTTGCAGTCGGAGGGTTACGGGTTCGAATCCACCTCAAGCCGCCACGTAGGGACCCTGGGCAAGTCCTTCACTCGCAATTGCTCATGCGCTTCGGCGTGAAACTCCGATTCAGTGTCCGCGCTGTAGTCGGGAGCGCCTCTGAGTAGAAATCTTGAAGGGGCGCTATATAAATATCTGAAATGAATTAAATGAATATTCAAATTTTCAATATATTTATATATATATTTTTCAATATAGTTTCAATATATTTCAGGATGCCTACACAACCTCCAAATATTCCTGCATGTTTTGAGTTATGTGCAAGACATGATAAATATAGGTATGTGTTTAACGCCTTGTCTTTCAGCAACCATCTTCAGTGTTATTTGAGATTTTCATTCATTCAAACATGGAATTTGCAGGATAATTTCTGACGTTATTTGTTGCGAGTCGAATTTCGTCTTCACTTCCTGGCATGAATTTTGTACACTTTGAAAAGTATTTTCTTCACATATCATCTTGGCTGAGGAGCAGCTGGCAATGGACCGAGTGTTGCCTGCACCGGAAAGACTAAGTAAGCAAGTAGGTGTAAGTAGAAAGAATTGGTCACCTGATTGGCATCTGTGTCCAGTGAAGCCGGCTCTGCAGAGACATTCACCACTGGTAGGAATGCACTTGGCACCATTTCTGCACTTGCAAACTTCCAGACAGTTGGTGCCATAAAGACCTTCTGGACATGCTACATCACACATGAAAACAAAACTATGATCATAACACAATTCATCTAAAAACATTGTCAATTGATGCAATGGATACATGAACGAACAAATGCCCTTACTGAACGAAAACTCTGAACAAATGCATGAATCAATGAGCAAATGCTCTGAATGATTGAATGAAATAACAAATGAATGCCCTGACTGAAAACACTAAATAAATGAATGAACAAGCAAATGCCTCTGAGTAGATATCTTGAAGGGGCACTATATCAAGTTTCATTGATTGATTGATTGATTGATGGATTGAATGAAGATGAATGAATTAACAAACAAATGTATTTCGCTAATAATATGGAATGTTGTTGGTTTTAATTTTAGAATCATTTAGAAGATTTCAGAATGGCTTAAATATTTAATTTCTTTATAATTTATTAGGGCTGCGGCTTTTAGAGATTAATTAATCGATTAATCGTTACATTTTTTAATCGATTAATTTATTCTTGTTCAGTTAATTTTTGATTAATTTTCTTACTTATTTTATGACGTCGACTGACCTATTTCCGGAATAAACAATATGGCGAACAGTAATAATGTGAAGCTTTTGAGTAGAAAATTAAGCGATCATTTCGCATTTAAGGTAAATGCTGATGGAAAAGTTGAAGATGGCGAAATTATTGAAGATTTTTGTAGATAGAAGGTAGTTACTACTGACTACATTTCTCAGTTTGACAATTTGAACTTTTGCATGTCGAATGATTGAAGGATTTTCGCTGTGTAAACAGTTTTTCACGCTTTATGTAACATGAACCAAAGTAATCGAATTTAATCGAATAATCTCGATTAAATTTTGGAGATTAATCGATTAAAATTATTTTAATCAGTACCAGCCCTATAATTTATACTATTCAGGTGATTAGCTGATTTAATTGACTTGACCCTGGTATTAGACTTCAAAAGTTGAGAGAAAAATTGTTTCGGGATATGGGTCCAATGTGCATTTCACTCGTTTCGAACTGTCTTGAACTGTCTCGATCCTTGTGTCTCAGTCTCGGTCTTGATCTCGGTCCCCACTGTCTCAATCTCGGTCCCCACTGTCTCAATCTCGGTCCCCACTGTCTCGGTCTCGGTGTTAGATGTCTCGTATACAAGTCTGCTGTCTAAACCTTTGACCTGGAACCAAACCTGACGTCAGCTGCCCATAGAATTTATTTGATCACCTGATGCAGGACTGCCAACAAATGAATGGACATGATAAGGTGCCACAGAATGTAGTGGGACGTATTTTGAGAAAATAGATACTAATGCAGTTATAGATGAAGCATACTTGCAAGTGAACATTTCCTGAATAGAAAATTGAATAGACAAAGAATAGTAAAAGAAGAGATTAGAAAAGCTAATAGAAAAAGTAAAAACTAAAACAAAACTTAAGCTTCATTGGAAGCCAGTAGGTGTTTCATAAGGAATATATTAGCTGAGATGACTCATCTATGTAAGACTGAAAGTCTACTAGGTCATTCTAAATCTGGGAAGAGGTACCAACCTTGATCGCACAGCTGCCCATACCATCCAGGATTGCATTCACAGCAACCAGTTCTTTTGTCGCATGAGGCATTGTTCCTGCAATTGCACGTATGGATGCAGTTGAAGCCGTAGTGACCTGCTTCACATTCCCTTTCACACTGGAATCCAGTCCAACCCAGTGGACAGAGGCAGACTCCAGAGACTGGATCACACGGACCTTTTCCTTCACAAGGACACTTCTCATCACATCTCAGACCGTAATGTCCTTCTGGACATTCTGTAAACCATGAACATCATCAACAAATATTCAGAATAACTTAAATCAACAAATAACTTTGTAAATGCCAATGAAAGCCCAGTTTAAGTTGACTTATTCTTCAGGTGATTAATTCAAATTTTCTTTCATTAGCCCTCCTAGATAGATGAACGATACTGCACATAGCCTGCTGCAGAAATGAGTCAAACCTTCCAGTGAAATCAGTTGATAGGAAGTCACAGCAGAATGGAGAAGAGTAAGGTAGCTCGGATTCTACTAGAGCTTGCAAATTCTTTCGTAGTTTATTGAAAGGCATTCCTTCAGATCAGAGCATTTTTCAGTGAACATAATTACCGGGTGCAAACCATCATCATCACCAAATTATAAATTATCTATGAAAAACACCTTCTAGTTTAACAGTTTGAACTCTTTCAACATTGATGACAGCAGAGAGAAGAGTTAGGGATCTAGGTCTTGTTAGTGCACTCTCATTTATTCAGCCCAGGAGAGATTAAATATCATTACATTCAAGAACTGTATCCTTGATATCAGCAAGTTCAGTTTCCTCATGTACAGGAGAGTTTTGTGGTACAAGAAGATTTGTGCTATCTGCAAATTTAAAGCAAATATTACTTTGAGAAACAGGGTTAAATTGTCGATCTTGACGAGAAATGTAAAGGCTTGCAATTCTGTGGTTTAGAAGGAGAGTTTCAGTTAAGCTAAACAGTTGCGGCAGTGATGTATATGTTTTGACAAAAACTGAGCAAAAGGAATGAAAAGAGGATTAAATCCAATTAACTGAAGCGCTTACGCTGGTCACAGAATGTTCCTGTAAATCCTGGCAAACACCGACACTCGCCAGAGACATGATCACAATGGCCATTGTTATGATGACATTGGCAATTGTGTTGGCAGTTCTGACCATAGAGACCAGTGGAGCATGGCTGGTTACAGGTGGCACCAGTGAAACCAGCAGAACACAGACACTGTCCGTCGGTTGCATTGCATGACCCACCGTTCTCACAGACACAGTTCTCTTGACAGTCAACACCAAACGTATTAGGCGGACATTCTAGAAGAAAAGGGAAACAAAAAACACCTTCAGTAGAAGCAGCAGAAGCTGTGCATAGCAAAAAACAGTGGCACAAAAGACAAGGCATTTGGCCACAACCATGTAAGCATATAAGTAGTTTTCCTTAAGACTTTATCAATGAGAGTGTACTATAAGCAACTGGGAACCAATGCAGCTCATCATTAAAGTGTTAAAGCAAATCAGAAAGTTTACTCTCTATGCAATGAAATGTGATTTGAGATAAAGACTTGTACATCATCATTCTCACTAAATTATTTGAGATGTTTTAAATGGAAGAGGAGCCACAGATGGAAACCAACTGAACAAAGTAATGATTAGGACTTAGTAATTGGAACAAAATTAGGACTACAACAAAATGCATACTTTAATTGTAAGCAGATGCTAAGTACCTTTAGTTGTGCAGTTGAGTCCTTCGAAACCAGGATGACACCTGCATTCACCAGTTACGTGGTGACATTGGCTGTTCATAGGACACCGACAGACATTCTTACACTCAGCACCAAATGACCCACTGGGACATCCTAAACATCAACAAAGCTTAATAAAACATTACTTTTTACGACAGAATAACTTGGTCTTAGAAATAAAACAATCTGAGTTATTCACACCATCACAGCATGAATTACGATTTAATAAAGCATGAATTACGATTTAATAAAGTTGCTGGTGATAAGTTCTTCAGCGTCCATCATAAATCCTGTAAATCATGCAATTTGTAAACCTTCTCAGTTCATCTACATGAGTGTTGCTGCACCATCTGCCTTGACTATTGACATCACCACATCAACAAATATTAAGCAAACAATATCAGAACTAACAAACTATCTCAAACTACTTACACGCTTTTCAAGAACTGCTTTAATATCAGCAGAAAAATCTCAAATTCAATTCTTTACAGAATAATACATGATGAGCTACAGAGAATTGTGAATTCTATTATTGAGGCAGATTTTCTCTTTCCTTACGTTTTGCACAAGTGGCAGTGGTGTAGCCAGGTCGACATCTACACTCTCCGGAGACATGGTCACATGGGTTTCCTTTCTTGCACTTGCAAGCACTCTTGCATTTAACTCCAAAATATCCAGGCAGACATGCTAAAACATACCATTAGAAAAGTTCAGAACATAAACATGTCAGTTTGATAAAATGTAAAGTTATGCTGAAACATAGCAGATAATTACTGACAGTTAATTCTTCTGCAAGATCTCTTTCATGTTTCTGTTAGAGGTCTTTAATTAATTAATTAACAGTGTGCAGTCTTGCTGTGAGAGTTTATGATATCTGGAGGTCAACACATATATTATCTGCGTGTTGGCTATGCCAACAGTGGTGAAGGTCTCGACTGAAGTACCACCTAGGGCGCTACGCATGTTGGACAGGCTCAGCAGGAACCCTGAAAAAAGATTGGCTAACGTGAGCGGCAGGTCTCAGGCAGCAGCGAGACTTTAGTGGACTTGATGGAGGATCCAGCACAAGGACAACGGCAAGTCCATATCGAATGGAGCGCATATCTGGTAAACCCGGAACATGGCCTCCCTACTGCGAGATGGAAAGGAACTGGGGAACCTACCATCTCAACATCTCCAAACAGCATCATGAAAAATGGAATGGATGAGATGATAAGACTGACGGAAGACAGGAGACGTTGGAGGAATATTGTTCATGATGCGGCCGACCCTCGAAACGAGGATGGCTGAGAACAGAACAGTGCAGTCTTGTATACCCGTAGTAAAAAATACTATCATAGAAGGCTGCTCCTGAATCCATCTAATACCGAGTTCCTGTTTCTGAGAACACCACAACAAAAATTGAACTGGCTAAATATGGCATACCGTAATTGGCAAGTTCCATAATATAATGCATCAGTGCAGCTCATAACTTCAGTGTTATTCTGGCATCAGCTCAGTGAACAACACAACTGTCATAATTATGTGTAGATTACTCGGTAACTAATCCAGGATAACAACAGTATCTTCAGTTCCAACTGACTGATACTGCAAATCACTACCAAGTGATTGTTTCACTCATTCAGCCTAGAAGATGAGCAGAGCAGACATGTCTTTTCCAATGCTGGTCACAGAATGCGGAACTCTCCAGCGTCTGTGTTGACCTCCAGATATCATAAACTCTCATCTCTTCCTAAATCCATTTTGTTCATAGGCTCTTTCTGTGTATTGCAGACTTTCTTTCTGGCTTTCAACGGAACTCTTCCAGGTTTCCTTATGTACATGGACTGTACTTTTAGCAACTATCATTTTATGCCTTGCAGAATGTCCTTGCAGACTGCCTTCTTATTACAGCACTTGACAATATGAAGTCTTGCATAAATCAAGCAGATATATGTGAGAGTAAATTTTCCATGGTTCATACAGCTGCATCATATTCCTCCTCTCTTGGTCAGTCATGAAACATTTGCCTATCTCTACCACAGAGTTTCACTGAAAATTAAAAACTGAATTTTTTAGACTGTCTTCAGTCAATTCTGATCCTGTAAATGCTCATTGATGTGCAAGGAGTTGGCTGAAATCATCTTTCTTGTTAAAACATAAACGAAATTGTTCGTTCATGGCCTTCACTAGAGTATCTTTCTACATTTGATTGCTCTCTTTCTGAATCTGTATTTATGGAGTTAGTTGTAAAATTTTCTGCAGACTGGTTTGTACAGTGTTTAAAGGTAGAAGAGCAAACAGTGGGCGTCATTAATTGGAATTTTTTTAAAGTACATAATGGATATGAACATCTGCACTAACTGCACTTTGAGAAACACTGATTCAAAGACTGCTAAGACTGGTACCTTTGTCACAGTGTAGTCCTTTCCAACCCGGTTTGCATGAACAGCGTCCTGTCTTGTAGTCACAAGCGGCATCATTCAGACAATGACACTTCTCTACACAATTCCTACCAAAGAATCCAGAGGGACATGCTGAAACAGCAGAAACAGCAAAGCTCAGGTGCTGAAAACAGAATCAAGATCAAAATGGACAAATGGAGAGGTCAAGTGCATCACAGACATGTAATAAGGTTCCACATAATAAGGTAACTGACCATTCTGCAGATTTCTAACGACAAAACAACTGCAGATGATTGCATGAACTGAAGTGCTAAAATTTAAGAAGTTTCTACAACTGAAGGCTGGAAAAGAGTGATTACAACAAGAACTACAAGATCAACGACGGTGCTAAATCAAAAACAATAAATCTGACCTAATACACAAAACATTAAAATTCATAAACTGTTTGTATAAAAAGTATTTTTAGAATGGTGACGTACTCTGTTCACATCGGTCGCCATGGAAGCCTCGTTTGCAAAGGCATCGACCTGTGATGCTATCACACTTCAGACTGTGCTGAGAGCTGCAGTTGCACCTCTGGCGACAGTTGACACCATATCGACCAGACGGACATTCTAGCAATAATCAAACCAGCAGCACATCAGCAAACACATACAGATTACACATCAGTTGCAATGCAGTTAGCACAACTGAACGAATCATTTGAAATCAGCTATAAAAAGGTAAACACAGCTTCAAAATCAGATAAAAATACATTCCTCCTTTACATCACAAAATAAAGGCAGGAAGACTAACAAAAAGTTCATTAAAAATTGCAACAGAACGAATACAGAATGACTTTGTGTTTTTCTGGCAGAAATAAGAAAATATCCAGATCTTCATTAAGAGTAGTTAGAAAAGAATCTGAATCAATCATGAAATGTGTAGGCTTGGTAAACACTAAGCAGTCATTAGAACCTGCATCAGAGTGTTGAGATACTTGAGTATAGGAATGTTTTAAAATCGATAAAGTAAGCAAATGACTGCCATTCATCTCATCGCAGCTCAAATTCACTTCCTTCCTTCAAAAAGTGGCTTAAACTCATTATTTCTCCTTGGCTATCAAGCACTTGGATATCTAACTGCATCTTCTCCTCACAGCAGTCTATCCATGCCTCAGATTCACATTTCGGTGTGACAGTGTGCGGTTGTGTGCATTACAAATTTAGTTACTAATAATAATACTAATCTCAGATGTACATGTGTATCAGCATGCAATATATGAATTTAGGAAAAGTAATATGTGATCATCCTGTAGGTCATCTCTCAGAGAGGTTTACTGAAACGATGTTCACAGGATGCTCATGCAGAAGTACTTCTAGGCAAACCGCAGTTTTCCGAATCCCCAAAATCAGCAGTTTTACAGACAGAATCAGCCGAGATTCACAAGGCCCCAGAGACCAGAAGACAGATTAGATTAAATTGTCAGAGCTTCAGTGTGAACCAGAACATGACACTAACCTATAGCTCATAGTAATCAATTTACTTTTTAAGGCATGAGCAAGGCAGAGGTGTTTTCAAGTGGATCAACATATGAAAGTAAAAATTACTGAAACCTATTCAAACTAACGTTGACTGCAGTTGAGTCCAGTGAATCCAGGCTTACAGAGACATTTGCCAGTCACCATGTCACATCCAACATGATTGCTTCCACAATGACACATCTAAAGACACAGACACATATTCTGTTTACAAGAAATCCAAAGCGTCTAAAAACTTGTATCTGCAGAGCAGGGAAATGAGAAGGGGCAAAGATGGTCCACACAACTGATTTTATAGATCTCACAAATGCTCATGGCACATTGAATTATAATTAATTGAAAGAAGACGTTTACCCAGCAACCAGTGCTATTATATTCACGTAAGTTTACTTAAAGCACGTATGTATCCAGATATTTAATATAGCACCCTCTAACTACCTCACAAAAGCGCTGCACATGTGGCTATCTGTCAGATCTAAACAAGTGCATTTTAAGACAGTTTGAGAATGTTTGCTGCACAGGGCCGAGTGCAACCCTGCGCAAATGCAATGGAAGACTGTTCAACAAACATAGTCCAATACATGAGAAGACACAATGAGCTCGAGTTGAAGTAGGTACTATGCATGTATGTTATCTGGACTTTATGAAGCACATTGTAGGAACCCTTCCAAGCGCTGTGAAAATGGCCGTCTATGAGATCTGAACAGATGCATCTTAACGTAGCTAGAAAAAGTTATTTGAGCAGAGTTTGAATGGACAGCTCAAGTGTCGTCAAGAGGAAGATGTTCCAAATGGATGGAACAATCTTCGTTACATATGAGTCGTCAGCAACACACAAGAACAATTCCACAATGGCATGGAGCATGATGGTTCAGGCTAGACAGTCAGTATCAGTAGGACAAGAGGAATCCTGACAGGCAAGCTGTGCATATTCTGGTTGCCCCAGGACAGGCCCTCTGCTGTCGTAGGTCCTACTTATTATCAATGTGAAAATTGTTTTTTATTAAAAGATTTCTGTATACTCCATCTTCTTCTAAATCTGCTCCATGGTCAATCCATATGCCAGGCACTGTCATAAAATATAACTACATGTACTTCTTACTGCCAATTTTTGGCTCTGCATACAGCGCTATGTATTCAGCAACCTTACACTGTGTATTTTGCTCACTTATGTATGTATGTGTGAGAACATTAACGTAGTGCATTTTAAGTAACTCACAAAAGCACTGCGCTTTACCTTGCTCCACGTTGACACGGACTATATTTGGTGCTTAGCTCGACCATGTTCCAAGCAGGAATGCACCCTATAAAAGAATAAAGTTCTATGGGGAACTTTAGATACATCAAATATTAATGTTTTTGATATGTTACCAGACTTATTTCCACAGAGTACAAGCTATCGCCACCTACATGCATAATCTATTCATAAAGGAAGACGTCTGTATCTATGGTACTTACTTCCTCACACGACTTTCCCCAGGACCCAGAGGGGCAACTGTGCATACAATCTTTGCTTAGATCCCCCGGAGGACAGTCGGCCAGACAGCGTCCAGTCACCGAACTGCAGCGTCCTTTGTTCTCACAGGATGCACACTTGAGTTGACAGTCCTGTCCGTAGAAGCCATCAGGACAAGGCTTATCACAGACGATTCCTGTCCAACCAGGAGCACAAAGACATGCTCCACTGACATGGTCACAGATGACTGCATTTGCACACAGGCACTGGCTCTGACATCCTACACCATACGACCCACTCGGACATCCTATAATTACAAAAGCCATCTACCACATCAGCAACAAATCCTAATCAACAGATGAACAGAACCTCAACTGTGGCAGGCAATGTTCCCTCTTACCTTATGGTGCTGTGGGTTTGCCATAGATCCTTTCGCTTTGCTACGCTAGCTGTCCCACTGGCCAAAACTTCCACAGTCCAACATCCCAACTTTGTTATAGTTGGTACATCTTTCTGGAATAGGTTACCTAGTAGGCCTAACCTAGATCATGAACTTCTTGGTCTTTCTCTGCCTCTGGTCCGTAAATGCGTAAAAACTGTTCTCACTGATTATCACTTGTGAGGTTGGGAGAACATTTAACACTTGATGAGTTTGTCTTAAAGCATATTATGTAAACATTCATGAATGAATGAATAGGCATCAGTTGAAGGCTGCAGCTAATTAAAACCAAAAGCCATAATGCGGCTCATAACTATGAGAAAACAGTTTGCAGTGAGGGAACTGCAATCTGGAAAAGACAGGTTTTCAGCCAGAAATGGAAAGCAGATGGTTCATAGGTTCTTACTGTCACTGCAACCGCGACCAGTCCAGCCAGGTGCACAGAGGCAGGCACCGGTTACAGAGTCACACTCTGCACTGTTCTCACACTTGCACTGTAGGTCACAGTTGATACCATGTCTGCCCGGTGGACAAGCTGATAAAACAGATCAACAGACAGGCAGCTTCAATGGGTTTCAGCCCTTAGAAAGATCAAGAATCCAACTGTAGTATTTTAATGGATATAAACTGCAAATACCCTACAGAAATTAGCTAAATGTGTAAAGCCCATACATGTCTACACCTTCAGATGACATAAAGAAAGTATTTGGAAATTAGATTGCATCAGGTGCAATCAGAGCCGTTTTAAGAAGTTTAGGGGCCCTAGGCAGAAACAATAATCATAGGCTAAACGTAACCTGAATTCCACCTCAATTTATCAGTCTCCGAGTATTGCATTAATGCATTGCATGTGCATACGTGTTATTTTGTGAAATTTATTAATATATTGCTAAACTGCTAACACAGCAATCTTTGTACTAGCCTACAAGTGTAAAATAAATACTTAATTTAACATACGTTAAAGTTATTATTTTTAATTTGTAATACAAATTGAAAGTGAGATTGTAATGAGTATAGGCCTAAATATTTGCTATAAATGGATTGTCAGACATTTTCGTACAAACATCGCTTTCGCGTTTTGCTCACAGCAAAGTTTCTTATAATATCATCGAAATTCAGACTCCAACACATCTGATTCTATGCTCATGACAGACAAGCAGTTTAATCGTTCTTGCATCATACGGCTGCAAAGCTCTTTCTTGATTAATTTACGTTTTGAGAAAGAACACTGCCTACAGTTTGTCGCCATCATTGATAGAAACATTCTTATTGCAATTTCAATGTTTGGGAACGTTAATTCCAAATTGTCATTCTATATAAAAGCATAGATTATTATTGACATAGGTGGCACTAATGTTTTTGCAAATGATACTGACATATAGAATTTCAGGTGTTTACAGTCCTTCAGTCTCTTCGCGGAACCTCTTAAATGATTTCTACGCATTCTTGGTGGTTGCAGGAATGCAGGGTTGTCTGATAGTTCGTTTAACAGATTGTAGTTATCCTAGTGCAAATCGGTGATAACTGACGATCACAATCTCCACAACAAAAAGGGTAGAAACTATCAAAATAACGTTAATACATTGGTTGGAGGTGGAAATTAATGTAGTGACAAGAGCAGTTTAAGATAGCCTATTCTTAAGTTAAATAAGTTTGCCGAGTTCGCTACAGATTACTGACATGGCGACATCTACTACTTGTGAGGAATTTGATTATAATTTAAAATTTTAAACAATTTAGAAAATGACTAGATTATAGGACTAATGCGTCATTAGTCATATTAAACATTTACCTTAACTTACCAAGAAAAAATTCCTTGAAAGCTTTGTTAAAAGCAGACGAATGAAAGCAAAAAATTTACAGGAAGCTGCGCGGACAGCGTGCGCCATGCGTTAAAATTAATGATTTATTTAAGTCTAACTTCTACAGCTCTCTGCGCACACTGTAATAAGCGCAGACTGCGCTTATTACCAATGCGCTTACTACCAATAATTATATTTAACTAAAAGTGCAGACGTTTGTTGAAAAGTGTGTTATTTTTCTTATTTTGCAGAATTGTTATAACTTATAATATTGTTCATTAATATTGTTCTTACGTGGTCTTGAATTGAATGCGATGTATTTATTGTTTTTGGGCCGCCGCGGGGCCCCTTGTTGCGCGGGGCCCTAGGCACGTGCCTCGCGTGCCTAGGCCTTAAAACGGCACTGGGTGCAATCATCAGATGCTTTTGTTTTTATAGCTCATATTTATAGTTGTGTCACCTCAATCCACTTTTGTATCACTACATCTGCCTTTGATAACTACTTTATATCTAGACTAAGAGTACACTAATTTCCCTAGACCCATCATGATCTACGAATAGACTTGTTTTACTTAATAGTTTGCAAGTGGCCTACATAGAAACTTTGACCACTATGAGCAGATGCATTGGGACAGCAGTTACTGTAAAATAGAACCACAAAATATAAATCTGATACAAATGCAATCTACAACAAACATAATGAATCTTTAATACAGAGAATATAAGCAATAATTAATCGATTCAGAAAAATTTGATCTTTAGCATATCTGTCTAGTTTGCCACCCATCGCTCTGCATCTTAAAGTATGGTTCAGAAAATGTAGCAGGTTTATGATGAACTTCTTTGTAAAATGAATTGGTAGAATCCATGCACTAGTGATAACCCATGACGATATGCGGGGTTTGTGAATCAGCACATTAACCCCAGGTGGAGCCACTAAATAAGTACCAGTACTAGTTGAAAGGTTGAGAAATTATTCTGATGTTGGTCTGCAGTGGTCTTTGAACATTTGGACAACACAACTAGGAATTTCTAGACAAGCATATAATGTTCGTTTGGCTTTGCTGCTATGTGACCAAAAACCAGACAGTAAGTGTGGCTGGTCTTCTAAGTTAAACAGCTGAAGGCCACAATTAGAGCCTGCTCTTACTAAACAAAATGTCTTTGAGCTTTAAGATGTGGTTAACCCTTTAACGACGAGCATGTACTAAAATGTATGGGAAACCATACGCAGCTCGTCGTTAAAAGGTTAAGAGTAAAAGTAATGCACTGGTGAATTAGAATGATTCCTGCTTACGTTGATCACAGCGCTGACCCATCCATCCGGCTCTACAGAAGCATTTGCCACTGACCGAGTCACATTGACCGTCATTCAAACAGCTGCAGACGGATTCACACTGGTGACCAAACCGACCGACTGGACAGGCTACAAGACAAACAAACTACAGATATTCACCCAACTAACAACAAACATCAGCAAACCATATGCTAAGGACTTAACAACAAATGCTCAAAGATTCTACAATCATCAATTTGTGGCTTCAATTTTCATATTTTTAACCTGTAGGCATATTATCATTATTACTACTACTATTAGTCATTTATTTATTTATTATTATCACTATCATCATCATCATAAGAAGATCTATAAAGCGCAAGTTAATATAGTTACAAATACACCGCAAATATGCTGCAAGCTGACTGCTCTAAAAATCAGTAACAGCATATCTTTAGTATTTGTAAATTTTACTTATAAATTGCATCTGAAACAAACTGCTTACAGCAGCTGCAATTACTGATTACATCTCAATTCTTCCTCTTTTCTTGAAGCACTTACCATGCGAAATTGCCAACTACTGGTTGGCAATTTTGCATGGTTGCATTCGACTCTCATCTAATGCAACATTCTTCTCTAAACTTATGCAAAATTTGTAGCTGTCAGCTAACACTTCATCCAAGACACAGAAATCCCAGCATTGAACCGAGGAACGGACATTGTCCCCTGGACATTGTCCCCCCGGACATTGTCCCCCGGACATTGTCCCCCTGGACATTGTCCCCCCGATTTTGCGTAGGACATTATCCCCCCGGACATTGTCCCCCCCCCCTCTGTGTAAATAGTCTATAGTCTGCATGTCATTGATAAACCTTAGTTGCCGTTTTTGTTGCCGTTTTTGTTGGCTATTTCATTCAGGTGTAGGCCTAAACTTAACCCTTAAACCGCCGCATAGTATGTGGGGTTCATGCGCCCGGATGCCAAATACTTTTTTGTTGCAATATACTTCGAAACGTCACAACTCACTGAGAAACCATACATATATACATATTTACATATGTATACATATAGATACATACATATATATATATATGCATATTTATGTATACTTACACATACATATACAAAAACATATACACACATACATATACATATTTCCGCAAGAATATTATACGATTATATCTTAGACTGGTGGGATAATGTCCTACCCTGGGGGGACAATGTCCAGGGGGACAATGTCCGGGGGGGGGACAATGTCCGGGGGACAATGTCCAGGGGGGACAATGTCCTACACCCATTGAACCTCTCCTCTGGTTTGTCGGCACTTTTGGACAGATACTGAGCATTATGTATACTGCCTTTGAATATTCTCTTGAATCTGTTTGCTATCTGTAGGGGCCTAGAGCCTTTGACACGGTTAATCATAATCTGCTCTTTCAGTTTCTTTCTTTCTTTCTTTCTTTCTTTCTTTCTTTCTTTCATTCTTTCTTTCTTTCTTTCTTTCTTTCTGTGTCCAATGTAAACCACTTGAACTCATTCTTACATGGCTGCACATCCTACATTGTCTCTGAGTCCACTGGGGATTACCTAACACTCCACCACTGCCTATGGTAGTGTTCCAAGTCAAATCTCAACTGATGACACCCAAGCCTAGGTCTGCATTTATTGCTGTCCAGTGCTCTTAATGCAGTGGGGTACAATCAATGGCAGGGCAGAGCAGAGATGGCACTTTGCTTCAGTTCACATCCACTCATTATACTTTTTACTTCTGAATGGAAATTAGAGGTCAATCTCGATCCAGATGTGACCTTGACTGAGCAAATACACCATGGCATCTCATTTTTTTGGCATAGTACTGGACCAAAGTACTTTCTAAAAGTAAATCATTCTAACCTTAAATAATTAAGCAACAGTAAAATAGTATTCTTCCCACAAAGTAAAACTACAAAGTACTGAGTCTGTGGTGAATATCCAGAGCTTCTCATTTGAAAACAGAAAGTGATTTGAAATCGATTGCGCTGGATTGAGTAGGCGATCGATGCGCGGTCGACCTCGGGACCTTTTGTGTAAGTGTATTTTGTGTATCGTATTCATATAGCTGCATATTATATGGTTGTCCATTAACTGCTAGAGTATACGCAACACTTATTAACCATCGATAAGCCTCCTCTGCTTGTCGATACGATGTTGTATCGATCCTAGCCTGAACTTTCACAAATAATGTAAATTAGATAAATGATTAATGGTCTGGCTCCAGGTTTCTCTTGGAGTCTAACTTGTCGAGCGCAATCGATTTACCAATCGACCAGACCTTTGCTAGGCAATCGACCAAGGAGATCGATCAATCGATCGCTTCAAATGAGAAGCTCTGTGATTCTGTGAATATCCACTGTTAAACTAGTCTATAGCTTTTATTCCAGAAGATTGATGCTTCTTAGTTCATTCCATCTATTTACTCACATCTAATAAATGATTGCCTTCAAGGTGTCACCCAGTTTGATACTTGAACATAGTGAACTCTGAACATTGAACACTCTGCATAACTGGAGGGTTATTTGCCAATCCCTGTCATTCATTCATATTAATCATTAGTGCACATTTGTATTGTATCTTTTCAAAGACAATTCCTCACAGGTAGTTCTGCCCTGGCAAGAGAAACCAACAACACTCAGTTTGGCTCTCACTGGTATCCAATTCACACAGTAAATAGATTACCGATAGCGCATTGGATAACATCTGGCGTAGAGAGCGAGAGGTACCGATTTCGCGCCCCGTAGGGCGGACGTGCTTTGTAGGCTGCTATTAGCGCCGTGTATTGCAGGCTGTCTGTTCTGTTAGTAGTTAAGATTTATGTCTTCTGTCATTTGCGTTCTTGTGAATTGCTTCAATTGCATAATTGTACACTGTAAACCGGTTGCGGTTTGTCAAACCGGATTGTTTCAATAAACGAAAATATTACCTTGTTGTTACTTACGTTTCTTGCAATCAGGGCCAATCCATCCCGGAGGACAGGTGCAATCACCAGTTTCTGAATGACATCCATTGAAAGGCTGACACTGGCAAGCATTCTGGCAACCAACTCCCCAATGCCCAGATGGACAATCTATGGTCAACATACATAAGAATGATGATCATCAGCACAGTTACAGTACAAATAAAACAGCAAAAATGACAATGTTCCAATTCAACCTGAATGACATTCTAGATTTCTGTTCTTGCTTCAGCAGATGTAATATTGATATGAATTTGCCAGAATCTTTGTACTGAAATGCATCAGAAGAAAGCTTTAGATATGCTCCTAAAAACCTAAACTTTTCTGCACCCTAATCTAAATGCATTAGAGCAGCTGGGCATTGTTACATACCCAACACCTTTAGTTGCTTCTAAGTCTACCCATGTGAAGCAGTCACTGACACCTGAAGACAGACTAAACAAGAAGATGTGGGTTCAGTCTAGACCTAAAAAACATCTAAGAGATAACAGAACTGAAAGAAATTATGACTTTCAGAGTTTTGAAAATTGACAACCAAGAAAGCCCAGCATCTAGCAGGCCCTTCTTCATACTACAGAAAGGGTTAAAGTTTCTGATGATCAATTAAAAACCCACCCGGTACTGAAATGCATCAGAAGAAAGCTTTAGATATATAGAAAACTAAGGGATCAACAAAGGAGGAATTATAACTTGGCTGTGACTGATTTTAAACCTTATTTTCATTTCAAATAAAGATAGTATCACGACTGCATTATGATAGCAATGTGTTGACATTTATGAGATTTTGTCAAGGACATTGCTAGAGTGTTAGCGTCCCTTCATAAGAACTGACTTTGCCAGTGAATCAAGAAATACTGAGGCATTCTGTGGATATCTTAAAATATTTACATAAATTACATTAATTCTGAGACTGGCCTATGCAGCTTCAAACATGATCTTAAAAACACAAGGATGAATCGAATACAACACCTAGATTGCAAGTGGCAACTGATCCACTCAGAAGTCTCAGGTATATAGCAGTAAGCTAGCTGAATTTATGCTGCTGTTGATCTTTTCCCAGGAGCAGAAATTCAGTTTTAAAAGTTCAAAAGAAGCTTAACGCAGGCCATCCACAACTGCATGGCTCAGAAAACTAACTGGAGGGATGGCTCAGCAAACAAGGGTTGAGGTAGATATGAACCAATTATTAGACCAGTGTAGGTCTCTGATTAGAACATTTGAACCGTTCCTTGGCAGAATAAGAATGGTAGAAAGCATTCAGCACTGATCATATTCAGTATCAACAACATTAAGAAAGAAAAAAATGAGGAAACCTTGGTCACAGGCAGGTCCAGTCTTTCCAGGTGGACAGAGACAGAGACCGGTCTCCGGATGACAATGACCTCTTCCACACGAACACTCGGACAGGCAGTTCTTGCCAAAATAGCCAAATGGACATGCTAACAACAAATCAAACCGTTAGCAAAGCAATTAAAAGTTCCACATTGTATGCATAATTATCTCATTTAAGGTTTACAGCATTGAATATGCTGCTGTGATAGAATACTCTGAAAATGGTGTAAAAGAGAGGCTTCCTGTCAATGGATTTAGCTTAAACAACTTAGATTTTTTTAAGCAGTCGCAACGGTTTGGGGATGATTCTGGAGAAAGCTGAACTGAAGTTCTTTAAAAGGGATACGGACAATTCGCCCCTGGAAGATTCGCCCCCGGAAGATTCGCCCCGGAAGATTCGCCCCGGGAAGATTCGCCCCCGGATGATTCGCCCCCGGAAGATTCGCCCCCGGCTTAATAGACATGAAAACACATTTGTTGAATTGTAAAAGAAGTTTTATTTGCTCCAATCTATCCTATTCACGTGTGGAACGTGTACGAACGAACACGTCAGGATCAGCATCGAACCAACAACAACGTCGAAGGGTGGAACAGAAGCTTTAAGGAAAGCTGTGGCACTGCCTCTCCTAACATTTATCGCTTCATTGAATGCTTGAGAAAACAACAAGGAGTGCACAATTATGATGTTGTGCAATTGATTGCAGGAGGTCAGATAGCTGCAAAGAATAAGATGTATGAGGCTATTTCGAAGAGACTAAAAATCATTGCGGATGATGCCGACAACCGCACCAATTATGGAGTATTTACAAGGGATTGCTTACAACTTTGAATTCTAGGCAATTGAAATGACTTGGCATTCTAGACAATAAACTTCTAGACTATACGATAGACAATAAACTAGACATTAGACTTCAAATAAACATTCTAGACTAGACAGTAAACTTCACATTAAACGTTGTAGACAATAAACTTCAAATTAAACTGCTTTTACAGTTCAACAAATATGTATTCATGTCTATTAATCCGGGGACGAATCTTCCGGGGGCGAATCATCCGGGGGCGAATCATCCAGGGAGCGAATCTTCCGGGGGGCGAATCTTCCGGGGGCGAATCTTCCGGGGGCGAATTGTCCGGGGGCGAATTGTCCGGGAACCCTTTAAAAGCGTCCAGTCACTCCATCACTGTCTTAACTAATTACTGGCTGCTGATCCACTCAGAAGTCTCACTTCCATAAATGTAAAGAACGGAAAAGGGACATACACTTGAATTACCTTACTTTCATGCACGACTGCATAAAAATTCTTTCATCATCATTTGCTCACTGCACAAATGATGCTAGTCTTAACGTTTGTTAGGCAGGCTCTGGCAGAAGGTTGTCCAGTTCAGTGACTTCCAACGTCGAATGTGACCCTTTTGCCGAATCAGGCAGAGATTGTAAACCAATGGGAGGCACAAGAGTCACTGTGACTGGACTGCCCTCATCTGGTGAGATGACTAAGTTCCGACAGCCATCAACTTAAACTATCATCATTTACCAAATGAAGTGTTGTATGTATGTGTCTCGACTTTTATCAAACACATTTTAGGAATCCCTCAAAAGCACTGTGCTGCTTCTAATATATCTCTGAATTACTGCAAAAATAAATGTTACATTTAGCAAATGATAGTAAAAGTACCTGCTGATCAAGTCAGGGCCATTCACGATTATTTGCTTCCAGACTTCAACTAAGTACTCTGATGAAATTAAAGGAAAGGATCAGTACTTACGCTGATCACAGGAACTTCCCATCCAGCCTGTGGGACAATCATTCAGACAAACTCCTGACACGGAATCACATGAACTTCCAGGCAGACAGTCACAAGCCTGGCTACAACTGAGACCAAAGAAGCCAGGTGCACAGACCTCAGAGCAGTTGTTGCCCCTGTAGCCAGGTTTACACAAGCAGCGACCAGTCTAGAAATGACATAAAAGAGGAATCCTCTGAGGCCGTCACATTTGTCTAAACATTTCCTGTAACTTAAGAAATGAAACAATCACAGGCCCTTCAACTGTTTTACATAAAAACTCAAGAAAGTACTTCAATTCCCTGTAACATGTTTTGGGTTATTCGGGTTTGAAAGTTTTGTCTACAAGGAAATTCATGATTTGGCTAGATCACCAGAATGCACAACCAACTTCATCCATCCACTGCCAACTTACACTGACAAAAGAAGATCGATCCCTATTAAAGTTAACATTGAATCTGCATAGATGTCTCCAGTTCTCAGACAAACCCAACACTTTCAATCAAGACAAAGAATCACCTTCATGAAGAGCTCCACACATGCAGAAAAACAGAGCATACAGAACTCTGTAAGTTGAAAGGCACTATAATTATATCGATATCCAGAAACATCATTTAGATAACAACACTTTAACAGACGGCAGAAGCATTAGTAAATGAATGAGAATGAATACATGTGCATACAGCTGGGTCACAGCCAGAAGAGAATTCCAGAGAGCAGTGGCACTGTTTGATGCAGTTCGGGCCCCATGTGTTGGCAGGGCATGGCTGGTTACAGGCGGGACCAAACAAGCCAGGCAGGCATTCACAGTAGCCAAATATGCGATTGCAGTAACCACTGGCACAGAACCGAGGACAACGCTTCTCACAATTGGTTCCAAAGAATCCTAGAAAATAATCACACACACAAAAGAAACATAATTTCACTCAGCTACTGTGCATAATTTGAATGTGACCTTGGATCTGACCTTGCGCCAGAGCAAGTGCAAAAGACGTTATGTTAGACGTGCTTTAATCACACAAAGATCCAAACTCACACTGAGATCACCATGTTCAGTGTTTATACACTAAGTACCACACGTTAACCAAGTGCAGTCTATTGAAGGGATAAAGTGCAATAAACATTTATAAAGTGCCCTTCAAATATCTCCAAAATGTGTATATTTCGGTCTGGGATAAAACCAGCTTCAACCAGCAGAGGGAATTGCATTGGTGGCTGATGCACAATGAGTGGTTTCAGATCTCAATGCTTATGCGTAATTGTCTTGAGGGCTGATCTCAGGGAGGTGCATAATTGGTCTCATCCATTCCTGGCCATATATTTATTTTCTCAGCTGCACAGGGTGACATGGTTGTTCCCCAGCCAAAACTTCCTTGATGAAGCATAGAAGCTTTGCTGTGGTTGGTCCAACTTTCTGGAATAGGCTGTCATAGTACGACACAACTGCCTTCGTCTTTCTTTACCTCTATTCTGCAAGGGCTCAAAAGTCATTCTTGTCTTTCTGTTGTTACGTTGAGAGCGTCTCTTACACGTCGTTCTTGAAGAGGTGCTAAATAAATCTGTTATTACTATTACAACTACAATTACAAGTAATCCAGGTCTAGCCACCAGAAAATAGCAAAACATCTCCAGTCTAACACATTAAGAACTGCATTAACTTACAGCTTACATTTGTACAGTAACATTTTCCAAGAATAACAGAGGACTTTTGATTACAGCATTCGTGTTGCAAGATTGACAAATGATAAATAGTAATCCAAATATATTTTCAGAGACTTATTCATCTTTTGCTGCTTTCACAAAGAAAATTTGGCCTCTAACTTATTTCATTGACATTGTTGCTATTAATATAAATTATATCCAGCCTCTTGTCTTTTATTAGGTCCAGTCCATCTCACTGTTTCAGGCTTACATGCTTTCTACATGTTCACTCTGAAAAAATATGCAGTCTAGCCACTAGTAGCAATGACATGTGACTTATAGTCTGGAAATATGGTAGGTGCATCAAAGAGGCAACGTATAAATTATCGTCATCACCATCAGTTCCTGACACCAGCCCCATTTGTTCGAATAAATGACCTCCATTGTCGTAGGTCATTTGTCAAACTGTCCATTGCTCCCCTTAGTGCTAGTCATCCAAGCGATGTTATGTCCTCATTTATATCGTCTATCCAGCGTAGTCTTCGTCTGCCCTTGTTTAGAGGTGCATAACTTTATATACTTTGATAGCCATCAGCAACTAAGTCATTATAGACTGTAGTGCTATTATTTAAAATAGTAAGTCTAGCTGTGTTGACCTAGGCTGAGTAAACTTTACATCACATCTAGTAATACTGAAATCATAACTCTAGACATGTCTGTAGAAATGGTTTGCAATTATATTCAAAATAATCAAGTCAAGAGAAAGAATGCACTTTTTACCGAACAAACAATACCTATTTACCTAGAGTGGCGTTATTGGCTACTTCTGAATACATAATTATTATGGATTTATCTGAGTTCTCCGTCTGTCATTGCTGATGGAAGGCTTGTAGTTACAGGTTTCTGTTTCGAGCATTCTTGTGGCATCAGTCGATGGCGGAAGGTTCATATCTTTCTCCTTATTCGACGTTGAAGTTACGGGCGTTCTCGATATCATCAAACTCACCAGTAGGGCAGAATAAGGTTAATCTGTATTGCCTATCCATTGGTAGCAATACTGAAATGATAGTAATGCTGAAAAGGAAGCCAAGAGATGGAGGGATGAATACCTGGAGGGCATCCATCTTCACAGCTGTCTCCTGTTATTCCAGGAGGACATATACACGCTCCTGTCACATGATCACACGAACCACCATTGAGGCAGGAACAAATACTATTACATCCGACTCCATACGACCCCTATATGTAACAAATCAACCATTCACCATTATGGTTATGACTACTTTAAGCTACGGTAAACAATTTGCAATGTATTAGTTAATTGATGGAGCACTGAAAAAGTGATCAAAGCAAGTGACCAAGCAATCAAAGGACTATCATCTCTGAAGATTCCTGAAATTCATTCTAATGTTTTGACTCCACGAACACAGAACAATTACAGCGCTGCAATTGTGCTTTACTATAGGTTGAGAAATTCTCTTGTTACTGCCAATAAGAATCGATGTCTTGATGACCAGAGTAGAAGATGATTTACCTCCGGACATGTCTCATTGCACAGCAGTCCCATCCACCCTGACTCACAGTCACATCCGTCCTGTTTCATGTTACACCTCGCTCCATTGGCACACGATGAACACGCCAACTCACAGCCAGAACCAAACGTCCCTCGCACACATCCTACACCAGACACCAACCACAAAATCCATCAACCATCGGCCTAAAATCTGATTCTTCAGATTATTATAATTCATGGATATCTCTGAAATGTAATTGTAATTAGTTACTTCTAAATTGCAGAAGGCATCAACCAGAACCAAGCCATGTTCATGTCAATATCCAGAAGACCCCATGGAAACTTACAATGAACAATTGCCTTATTAACCAATTTGACGAAACATAGGCTACTTGCAGCCACTGGAGAGGATTCATTTTCAAAAACTGATCTGGAAAACTCAACACCCTATGACAATCAGAATACACAGGTGTCTTCATAATGAAACTATTGAACAGCACTTGAAAGGGTCAAATGTATGCGTTTAGATACTGTACATTATACACCTGTGTATATATATATATATCATATCACTCACCTACAACACACTTCCTCCCAGCCCTCCTAGCTCCATAAGTTGGTCACGATCCAACCACTTCGCTCAACCCACTCCTCCTCCGCCCTAACACTGATCAGCCCTTCCATCACTTCATCACAGAAATCAACCTATGATTGATCGGAGTAGGAATTCTTGAAGAGGCAAGACTTTAGTTTTGAGTGGAAAGCCCGAGGGGTGATGGATAATGATGGATGATGATGGATAATGATGGATAGTGATGGTCTGTATTTTCGACCACTGATCTCTGCATGACAGGATCATGGAAAATAAAACTAAAAGAATCAAGAAAATGTCGGCTTACTTGAATGCACAACTGTCACTCCTGAAATCACATCAAATCATTTCCTCATTCAGTTACACAAAACACTTCAAAAATGTAGGTTTGTTTTAAGCTCAAAGCATTTCATTCAATACTATAAGTAACAACAATAGCTAGTAACAGCTGCATATTTGATCTAACTAATATATATATATATATATATATATATATATATATATATATATATATATATATTATATATATATATATATTATATATATACTTTATTTTTGCACAAAGTAGAACAGAGAAACTACACGACGACTAGAACATAAAGACAAAAATACAAAATCTCCTTCACAAACAGACTGGAAGAAAACTCAAACTAATGCTTCCCTGGAAGCGTTAGCGTAATGCACCTGCGATCTGACATAAGACATGACAAACCAAGACTACTAACTGAGTAATTAAACTCATGTCCATAACTGAATGTCAATGACAGCATATTTAGTGTACTATAATCAACAGTTAGCATTTCTTTAAGAAATTTAAACATAGCAATAACTCTCATAGATTTAAATTCCAAACTGCCTATTAGACCTGCATTAAATTCTCTTACTGATTCCCATTTTTGGAAACCAAATACTTTACGATGCACTTGCTTGTTTACTGTTTAACGACTACTGTGTGGTAACAAAGATCATTAGCGTCGCCCTCCTCCTTCATCCAGGCTTGGGACTGGCACTGTCAGAAAGCGAACAGTGGTGGAGTTATTACGATGCACATCATAACTCTGACAAACTTGAAGAGTTATTGAAAATAATTTTGCTAGCTGCATAAAAGCTGTGCATTATGCTATCCACATCACAGCTCAGTTTACAATCAGCACAAAAGGTAATTTAAAGGTAATTCAACCTACTCAGTGCAAGTAACCATCATGCAGGAGCCAAATACTGGCATCGACTTACGGTAAATGAAGCCAAACAAACAATATATTCATGAATTGTTTTCATATTAAAAGCAAAAACCATGAAATGTGTAACAAAAGGCTAACCAATAACAGCTGCTGGTTCCTGGACTTCATCACGACCGCTCATAAAGTCATCCGTGATAGGAATAATTGGATGAATGGTCGTCTGATATCGAATGACTCCTATCAGTTCCTGAAAATCATCGACTGATGACACAGACAAAAGCAACAGTCACGTCAGGAATTCAGTTTCAGAGTCAAATATTCTTTACCCAAGAATATCAATCACACTGGTAATGTGTGCCAATTACACA
>JACEVL010000485.1:310000-470000 GCA_020284085.1 Aporrectodea caliginosa | reverse complement strand
TACATACCTACATACATGCATACAGTCATACATCTATAAATACATGCATACATGCATATATACACTGTGTCCACGATAAAGTAGAACACTAGACTTTGTTAAATATCTTGGTCAATTGTAGTATTATAGGTACTAAATTTGGAGCACATGAACTTCAGTCTATTCTATCTATACCCTGCAAATTTTATTACAATTGATGCAACAGTTACGAGGATATACCCTTAGGAAATTGGATGATTCAGGAACCAAGTTACTGAACAGTAAAACGCATAGAATGACGTAATTTTTCTGGCTACCGTAGGGGATACATAGGCTGTTGTTTATAAGCATCATTTTCGGAAACAGTTACACTACGAGACCTGTTTTACGTAACGGTAGTTGGTTGTAAAGGAATGGTTTTCAGTGCAGAGGACAAGATTTTAATCAAGGAGTTGAGAGAGACGAAGGGGTATGGCGCAAGGAGACTGATTACAGAATTTCCAATGAAAAATTGGTCCCTAGATGGTGTCAGCAAGCTGTTAAAAAAAGATTGCCACAACCGGATCAGTTTACAAGGAAACCACGATACGAGATCGAGCGTTACGAACGCAAACAAATATCAATGCTGTTGAAGAACTGGTACTGAGTCAGGATGATCAGCCGCGCACGCATCTGTTGATGTGTTTTACTGTTCGGTAACTTGGTTCCTGAACCACCCAATTTCATAAGGGTATATCCTCGTAAGCGTTGCATCAATTGTAATAAAATTTGCAGGGTATAGATAGAATAGACTGAAGTTCATGTGCACCAAATTTAGTACCTATAATACCACAATTGACCAAGATATTTCACAAAGTCTAGTGTTCTACTTCATCGTGGACACAGTGTAGATATATATAGACAAGGCCGGTTATGAAGGATTTCCCTTATTCATTCGTCTTCTCTTTATTCAATTAATAAATTGAAAATTCACAGCCTGGCAACTCAACAAAATATTTCAATAATGAAAGAGTTTTAAATCCTATTGAAGAGTGAAGAGGTGATGAAATAGTTAGTAATAATACAGGAAGATGATCTACCCATGCAATGGCATTTGTCATCAGCCAGTGCAAAGCCCATATGACATCCACAGCTGTAGCTTCCCATCACATTCGAACACGTCTGCTCACAACAAGATGCCTCTGAACTACACTCATCATCATCTGAAAGTAACAGGGAATAACATGCCACACCAAATTCATAGCAAATTCATAACGTAATGTTAAACCTCTTGGAAAAAATACTTTTTACCCAAGGTCGGTGTAATCCCTGAGGAACCAAAACTCATGCCAGGAGGAGCTATTAATGGGTATCTGGAAGCCATGCCATGTCCTCTGCAATCTCAGGTAACGTATACCTGGAAATGTGTTGTCATTAGAGTGCTGAATACAGATGGAAACATGCTGAATAGGAAATTGACATTTCATGACTCTCCAGAGATGGCAAGTCACGAAGGTCAGCAACCTACCTCACAGATGAATTTGACCGCAGCAGAGTTCATCATGTCCATTGTTTCAAGGGCAATGGGCAGAAAAAGACAGTGCATGGCAGCCTGTTCAGCCGAGACCAACAACGCCAATCTTGATACAGAGTGGTGGGTGCTGGGTCTAAACAGACCAACTGATGGGATCTACTGAATGTTTATCCTACATCTATCACGATAATGAACAAACAACGTGCAGGGTTAAGGCCAAGTGCCTGCTACAGACACAGGTTTTCATTTAAATTTACATTTTAAGAAGCTTAATTAAGATGCAGAAATGGCCAGGACATGGGATTGAGAGACGAACCTTCACACGACCGTCCGTCGGCCAGAAGACGATAGCCTTTATGGCAGGAGCAGATGGGCCGTGATGCCGACTGCTTACACTGATGAGCACATCCTCCGTTATTGAGTGTGCAGATGTCAATCACTTCCATCTCGACTCCTAGAAGTCAGACACACACACAGCACACAGTACTAGAGGAACATCGAGAGGTTTACAGCTGGAAAGAGCATGGCATTTCCTTTGAAGTGATTCAAACAAAACCCCCATGTGAAATCGCTATTAGCAATTTCACATCGCCATTAGCGATGTGAAATCGCTGTTGTTAGGTGAGCACTTAATCTGGAAATACGCTCACTTCAAGATCACAGCATTCGCAAGATTAGATAAATGCCGTGCCGTTGTGTGGCCAATCTACGGACAAGGAGGCTTACGTCACAGCACAGGTGCTTCTAGATCTTTCTCTTCACCCTTTGACAATCAATCAGACTGCTAAACCATCATCATCAGTAGAGGATTGGAATTTCTGCATCTCCATTAAACTTCGTTCCATGCATAACTTAATCCTTTTTTTATTCTTAGAAATTAAGGAATAGGTGTAAATCTCCCTCATAATTCACAAAGCACTGCACTCAAATCACCCGAACTATCTCTGCTCTTTGATCACAACTCACAAGAGCAAATATTGCAATCGATCAACAGATCAAAAGACTCGTACAATGCCTTGCACCAAAACAGTGCAGGGCTACTATTATATATAGGTGATTAGATGTGTTACTGTTCCTTTTAAAACTTCACAGTTGCATACTTACTGTAGCACGACTTGCCATCAGTACCCAGCTGGTAACCTTGTGAACAAGTACAATGAAAGGATCCTTTGGCATTGACACATGCCTCTGAACATCCTCCGTTTTCCACCTGGCATTCATCAATATCTGTAAAAAGCAGTCAGAAGTAACAGCCTGACTAGACGACTTATGATCAATGACCTTAAGTAAACTGGAACTGCAATGTATAAATGCCTGTAACAGCTTTAAGTGCAATTTCACATAAATATTATTCCCATGCTATAATTATTACAATTATCATTGTAAATTGACTATAAGCTGAGTGGATATACATCCACCATTGTTCACCTTACCAATTATCATTATTATTATTATTATTATTTGACTCAATTATCACTATTACTATTATTTTACTCAATTTATCATTATTACTATTATTTTACTCAAGGTGAGTGTATTCGCTCATGAGTATAAAATTATGCTAGGAGCTGTTGTATTGTATTGTATTTATAAATAGCTGTTATGGGTATCTGAAAATTATTATTATTATTATTATTATCAGCGCTGCTGATTTCTGAGCGGCGCTATATACATGTTCGGTTACAATTACAATTTTTTTTTGCCCCAAGGTATACAGGATTCCTCAGGGACTTAGATATCATTATTATTATTATTATTACCAAGAAGAAGAAAAAGATTTATAAAGTGCAAGTTAATATAACAAAATATATGGCAAAAGTGCTAACAGTCACTCATTCTGACCAGGTGCAGCTCAGGTGCAACTCAGAGTGCGATTTTTTACAGATACCGGACATGTGTTCCTTCATTGTTCAACTCACAATCGAAATCACTTTCTTGTGTAACTTAAGACACATTAATTCCATTGCCATTATCTTGTGATCAAACAATGCACATTCTCCTCTGAAACCACTCTCACCATTCTTTCAGTGTCTTTACCCTGATGCTGCAGTTGGCAGTCTGCTGCTTCAACTCCTCCTAATGCTGTTCCAGCGCATCCTAAACTGTACTTTGTAACCAAGCAGCCTAAATTATCAAATGAAATCATCTACACTGTAAATGTGACACTGGCTGACCGTGGCAAGACTTTTCGTCGTCTGCGATAAGGTAACCTTTGTAGCACTGACAGACAGGTTGACCCTGAAGGTTAAGGCATTTATGCTCACATCCACCATTGTTCACCTTACACATATTCAATTCTGAAAATATATTTAAAATTAAACAGAACTATAACAATGTATAAGAATATCAAAGAAAATAACTAAAGAAACCAAGACTCAAAGAGGTGTGGAAAAGACGTTCAACTTTTCTCAGGATCAAAAGGAAAACGAAATTAGTCTCAAAGATATTGATATTCTACTTTTGTCAACAAGAAATACAAAACCCAACTTCAAAATCTATATTATTATTGCCTTTGATAGTTCTTAAACAAGTATTAAATAAATTTTCTGATACATACATAAAAGCGCCTAAAAGAATAGAACAATTTTATCAGTTGTAAGTCATATACGATATATGAGAAACCCTGTCCACAAGGCCACTGAAGTGTAAGCAAGATAACCTTTGATGAATGGTGATTTGTAATTCTAACAATAATGAAAGCGTTTGTTATCATGTACCCTTCCATATTTTTCACTTCAACTATGTTTTAACTTCCTGCCAATCAAACTAGGTCTTTGCAAGATCTGAACCTGACTCACTTCTGACCTACGTATTTACGGCTCATTATTTTCTACTTTATCCAATCAGCTACTTTAATAGGCAGAAGTGTTTGTAAAACCTATCTTACACTTTCAAAGAAAATAAATGGTTGCTTACATTTAAGTTGCAAGTGTATGTAGCACAGTAGATAAGGCATGCACATCAAATGCCACTGCTTTGGTCAAGCCCCTCTTCAGTTAGTTTTAACCTGACAATAACCTGACGCTATATAAATTCCCGAATGAATGAATGAATTTGAATGCATGTGATGGAAGTTAATTCATAGGACAATGGTGGTATTTTTCTAACATTTCTCTGGGCTGTGATCTCGTCATCAACTATCTCTTCCGCTCCTAATCAATCTGCCAAGGTTTCAATACTCAGGCCATATAATATTATAGTCCTTTTGCAAGTTTAGTTAATGCATTCTGACTGTCTGCCCCACACATGGTTTACGCCTATAGAAAAAAGTCCATGGCTAGCAGCACTTATTTCCCTTTCAGCATCACCATAGTTTCCTAGATCACTCACACACACCCTCTTCAAGTGAACCTGATGACAGATATTTTTCAGTTCCTTTATAATATGCTGGCTTTCATAGTGTTTGGCGATTATCAGCAACAGCCTGGTAAAAGCATAGGGTTAGGAGGTCTCTGCAAGAGAGTGCTGGGTGCATACCAATGTCATGACTAATGACCAGATTTCAGGTTTCTTTATCTGGGATTAGCATGAGGACTTAAAAAGGCATGATTCCCATTTAGACAGGCAGCAGTGATGAAGAATCTCACCTGATAAATTCATAGAACAATGAGCAGATAGGAAATGATACACACTTACACGAACTTAGACAACACAGAAGACAGAGTAAATAAACTTTCAAAACAGAACAGTGACTTACCTGACTGTTCACTGAAAAAACTATCATCAGACTTTCATACTATGCCAGTATACCAGGCAAGCTCATATTGATTAAATGTTGAACTACAGCTCTAAATTTCTAGAAGATGATCCCCATTCTGAAGAGCCTGATGAAAATAGATAGAAGGAATTACTTCATGTTTCTGGTTTAATACCAGACTTTTCCATTCTATTCATGTCATTCAAAATGACCGTAGGCTTGTATCTTCTTACAGCTGTATAATTATAATCAACTAATTGCTGGTGACTTGGTTCATGGCAATACCTGTTAATGTTTGACAAGTGAGAAACATGTTCAGAGCACGTAAAGGCTAGTGTTGGCACTCTAACTATTATGTAATCCAGCTCCATTGTCTCTCCTTTTGAATACTGATCCACTGTAAGTTGGATCAACCAGCAATAAATATAAATTACAATCAATAGTAAATCTTAAGAACAGGTGACTTGAGCACAACAACTCTGTCAGTACATTGCTATCACAATCCACGGCTAGATTTGCACCAGCAAATTTCAATGCAAGCTTCAGTAATTGCAGAATTTCACTTCATTATTCTGTCGTTCTCCTCAAAATCCTGCTATCAGTTAAAAATTTTTATTTGGCAATTAGTAAATGCTTTTAGTTAGATTTGACTTAAATTTCAATTAGTATTTCAGCTACAAGGATGTTTATGTCAAAAGTAGCTATGTTTAATGTCATTTAACACTTTTAATGATGAGCTGCATTGGTTTCCAAGTTGCTTTTAGTACATTCTCATCATTAAAGTGTTAAACAATTTGCCAGTAATTCAGAAATATTAGTAAAACCTTACTAAAGGCCAGAAAATGTTTTGGCAAGAAGATAAGAGCTACAATGTTTAAGCGATGTCGTACAACAGCAACAAACGTCATCATCGTTATCATCATCATCATCATTTCTTGACACCAGAAATTTTGTGGTAATGGGTGTAAATAATGCTTCTGTTCTTTTGGGTCATTTTAATATCTAATGCTTTTCTCATATTTAGCCCCGTCTTTTTATGTCTTTTGTTCATATTGTCTACCCAGTGTAGGTCATTCACTTTCTCTTTTTACTTCAATTCTTGTGAACAGTGAACGGAGTAGATTTAGTTGGGTGTCAGTATATCCAAAGACTGTCATACATCATCATTTCTAATTTTCCTCTGCAGTCTTCATTTCAGATGATTGCAATTTTCTCTTTTGCCAGGATTCTTAAACTCTCATCATAATCTCTCATGTACTGAGTTTCAACATTTGTTATTTATAAGCTCTGCAAAGAAATCACTTGAAGACCAAAACCTGAAATAGACAATTCTGATGCAATGCAACACCTGAAAACATGTCAACAACCAGTCAAAAGCATAACTTGACAGAATAGAAAGACAAAGAGAGAGAAAGAAGAGGAGGGAGGGATGGAAATACCTTGACATGTTCTGCTGTCGTCATCCAATCGATATCCAGGTCGACAGCGACACTCAGAGCGTCTATCGTAATGACTGATGCAGATATGTTCACAGCCTCCATTGTCACCATCACAACCATCAACGGCTTCTAATGCAACAAAACACAGTCTACAATGATTCAGATTCTCTTATACACAGTAATGGGTTTAGTTAACAATTTAAGGTAAGGCATGGTAACATTGGTAAGGTTAGGTAAAGTACGCATGCATGCATCTGAAAGTGTAGGCCTACTTAGCAATTTTTAGCAACCACTTGAAACACGGATAAACATCGGCCGTCTGATAGATTGAAAAATCTGGCTTCAGATAGGTTGAAAAAGTTTCTTAAGTTGCTTCTGGTGGAATAGTCTAGGCTTTCCTGTGGAAGATTGTTCCAGAAAGGCCCAATGCATGGATAAAGCAAGATGATGTATACCAGGGCTTCCCAATCTTTTTTTGGCTATTGAACCCTGTTGATCTGAAAATTTTTTAGGGAACCCTGACCTAAATAAAACATTCCGGTATACACAGTGCCTGCAAAGAAGACCAGAATAGGTTTAATTAATGACACAATTATGAATAACTGAATTGTCTTTTAAACAAGCGTATTTTAAACAAAATGGCACATATGTAAAAATAAATATTAAACTTTAAACTAAGTCCCTTGCAATGCAAATTTTGCAATATAGGGAATATGTGAAGTTTATTCAATTTCCCCGTAGAACTTCCCCTTACGGAACCCTAGGGTTCCACAGAACACACTTTGGAAATGCTGTTGTGCAAGGTCATGTGCCAAACAGGCCTTCCATGAGCAGAACAGCAAAATCCTCACTCTCATAAATTTCAGAGCAACATTAGTTATCTTCCTCCTCCTGTTCCAAGAGGAGGAGGAGAAGGAGGAGGAGGAGGAGGAGGAGGACGACGACAAGGATGAGGAGAAGGAGGAGGAGGAGGAGGAGGAGGACAAGGATGAGGAAGAGGAGGACAAGGATGAGGAGGAGGAGGAGGAGGACCTGCAGTCTACTTCTGTTCTCAACCAGGAACCAGCAGAGTGAGGTGCACATCTCATCACTTCGATTCTGATAAATGACAGAATTTTGTCAGCGCATGTCCAAGATTCAGACAGAACCGTTCAGAATAGACTGGAACTGATGCAGAGACAGGTATAGACTGGACACAATGGCACAAGCAGTCCATGATGAAAGAATAGAAATAATAATAATAATAATAATAATAAAACAACAATAATAAAATGAAAACCACTTAATACATCGCTCAGCTGGAGGAATACGAATTTGTGCCTCTGGCTTTCGAAACGCTGGGCCCCATGTCCCTGATCATCGACATCGGGAGACTTTTAGCTCTTGTATCAGGAGACCAAGATGAAACCACATACTTTTTCCAACGTATCTCTCTGGCAATACAACGCTTTAATGCTGTTGCAATCTGTGGGACCTTTGCCAGCCTTCTGCCCGAACCCAAGAGTTCTAACCTTTTACAATTTTAATAATCTTGAAGTCCCTGAGGGATCATATTTACCTCGGAGCATTTAAAAACAACAACAACAAGAAGAATAATAATAATAACAAAATAATTATAATAATATTATTAATTATAATAATAATATTTTATATTCTAAATAGTTAATATTCAAGTCCCAGAGGGATCCTGTATACCTCGGGGCAAAAAAATAAAATAATAATAATAATAATAATGACAAAATAATAATAATAATAAATGTACCTCAGGTAAAAAAATAATCATCATCATACTGTCTGATAGAACTGAATCTGCATTGATTGAACAGAGCTAGCTTGCTTTCTGTTACGTTGCAATCAGCCTTTAATATCCAGAGCCACTCATTAAAAAATTGCTGCTTTTTCTTAACCGGATTTATGTGAATTCTGTGAAAGCTGAACTATTTGACTTGGATCTGGCTTTTTGAAGCCAAACCCCTTTAATTAATTTCTGAGTAAGAACTGACAGTGAGACACAGTTGCTGATTACACAGAGCACAGCTAGACCTGAAGGACTGTTAGCAGAGTCTGCCTTAGGCAGTGACTAACAATCAGCCACTTACGAATGCAGGACTTTCCATCAATGTGCAGATGCTGACCAGATGGACATCGACAGATGAAGCCACCGTGAGTATTCTGACACTGATGCTGACATCCACCTCCAAACTCCTGACATTCATCCACATCTAAGGTAACAACAGTAATAATAATGAACTTATCAAGGTCACTTAGCATCTGTCATCTTAGTCTTGCTGATCCAGAATACAGTTTCATAAGTACAACAAGCACAAATAATAAGCAATTATATATTCATTCATTCATTACGAAGATTTATATAGCACCCCTTCAAGGTTACTACTTAGAGGCACTCCCGACCTAACCCTGACAAAAAGGACGGTCTTAAGGCTGCAATGAAATGCATATGAGTGAATCCTAAGCATCAGACGTAATGCTAATGGGAGTCCATTCCATATCACAGGGCCAACAACAGAGAAAGCACGATGTTGGCTAAAGGCAGTTCGCACACAGGGAACGAGGAGTTAACCATGTGTGGAGGTGCAGAGAGCGCAACATCCCTGAACACCCAGAGTAGAGCGAAAGAGAGCTTGTAAATATGCAGGAGCAGCACCTAAGATGCACTGCCCCACCAAAGCAGAAACCCGGTACACAATCCGTTTTGGGATAGGGAGCCAATGCAACTCATATAATATATGTGTGAAATATAGATATATATATATATATATATATATCCTAACTAAAAATGTATCAAGAAGGGTATCGTCGACTGCGAGGAAGACAAATGAGTGGGTGTTGGAGACTGCTGGAGTGGAAAGGAGTCTACTTGGATTGATCAAGCAGAGGAAGTGTTCATATTCCAGGCACGTGCTGCAGTAGAGTGGAGATTGTCTGGAAAAGGAGATTATCCATGGTTCCTGGATCAAGAGCTCAAGCAAGACCTAAACTGACATGAACTGATAACATAAAGTGTTGGACTGGATGATCATTCGACCAGCTATTGAAAGAGAATAAACAGAAGATGATGGAACAGAATCTTTTGTCCATTGTCCATCAAGTGGTGCGGTCAATCCTCGGATCAAGGAAGGTTGACGACAAGACTGAAAGAGCAACACGTTTCACAAGAACTTCATAAGTAAAATGATACTCTCCAATGAATATCAGATGCAAATAACCCCAAAATAAATAAGCTCAGGATTTGCTGTGAGTTAAACTCGTCATACAGCCAAAAACGTTCTCACAGTTGGAGATGTAAATGTGCATAATTCTTGGTTATTGTGATTGCTCAGCTCCAAATTCACAGCATCCATCTTGTCTTTACTTAGCATACAGGGCATTGTGGATTACAATAAGGAAATTTGCTTCTAACTAAGTTATGTGCTATTGTTTTATGTTTTAGTACTGTAATACTTAGTCAAAAGAATAATTTTAGTCGGTTAGAATGAGGTCTACCTGCACAGTGCTTTCCATCTGCAGCCAACTTAAATCCAAGGGGACATTTGCACTGGAATGACCCAAAGCTGTTGCAGCATTCATGTTCACAGCCTCCATTGTTAACGGTGCATTCATTCACATCTGAAATTAAAAATCCAGACAATCTGACAGAGGCAGACATCTTTCAAGTGAGAAAAAGAACCACACTCTAAGAACTACAAGGGCTGAAAGTAAGAGCTCAGCAAGAGAAATATGAAAGCCAATAATAAAGATCTATGAACTTTCATTTCTTTTACTAAGATCCTCAGATAGAAAAAACCAAGCAGACTGAATAGTCTGTTGTTCGGCTACACCTTCTCACACACCAGATAATATTTCATCTTAAACAAAAACGTACATCAAGTACCAATATGTATGCATGTATTGTGTCTGAAGATTTGTATAGCACATATTAAGGACTTCTCAAAACCTATGTATACAAAATACACACAGTTTACATTTCACGCCAGCATCAGTACATATACATTATATTGTTTATAACAGGCTTCATGAGAATGGTCCACTTCATTACAGGCTTCTATCAACAGCTCTACTCCGAGATGTCTGCACACATGAATTTAATGGCATTACATCAGGGATCGGTTGGGACCGGAACGCACGGGAACGGCGCTCCCGCTCTTTTTTGACGACCAGAGTGCCACACCAGTAAAAATTTCTAGATCAACAAAGCGCCTGAAGTCGGCGCTTCGGTTCTTTTTTCTATAGGATGGGATCACTGCATTACATGAATGTCAAGAACTATTCTTTTGAGACTGACTGATAGGAAAAGGCAGAAATCAGGAGACAATGGAAGGAGACAGTAAGGTTCTTCTGGAGACAATGTAAGGAGACAGTAAGGTTCTTCTGGAGACAATGTAAGGAGACAGTAAGGCTCTTCTGGAGACAATGGAAGGAGATAGTAAGGCTCTTCTGGAGACAATGTAAGGAGATAGTAAGGCTCTTCTGGAGACAATGTAAGGAGATAGTAAGGCTCTTCTGGAGACAATGTAAGGAGATAGTAAGGCTCTTCTGGAGACAATGTAAGGAGACAGTAAGGCTCTTCTGGAGACAATGTAAGGAGATAGTAAGGCTCTTCTGGAGACAATGTAAGGAGATAGTAAGGCTCTTCTGGAGACAATGTAAGGAGATAGTAAGGCTCTTCTGGAGACAATGGAAGGAGACAGTAAGGCTCTTCTGGAGACAATGTAAGGAGATAGTAAGGCTCTTCTGGAGACAATGTAAGGAGATAGTAAGGCTCTTCTGGAGACAATGGAAGGAGACAGTAAGGCTCTTCTGGAGACAATGGAAGGAGATAGTAAGGCTCTTCTGGAGACAATGTAAGGAGATAGTAAGGCTCTTCTGGAGACAATGTAAGGAGATAGTAAGGCTCTTCTGGAGACAATGTAAGGAGATAGTAAGGCTCTTCTGGAGACAATGGAAGGAGACAGTAAGGCTCTTCTGGAGACAATGTAAGGAGATAGTAAGGCTCTTCTGGAGACAATGTAAGGAGATAGTAAGGCTCTTCTGGAGACAATGGAAGGAGACAGTAAGGCTCTTCTGGAGACAATGGAAGGAGATAGTAAGGCTCTTCTGGAGACAATGTAAGGAGACAGTAAGGCTCTTCTGGAGACAATGGAAGGAGATAGTAAGGCTCTTCTGGAGACAATGTAAGGAGATAGTAAGGCTCTTCTGGCCAATAGTATCAACCTAAGATCTGTACTACAAACGAAGCGGCCACTTCTCTTGAACTCTGTTACTATTAATATTATTAAAGAGACATTTTGAATCAGTTCCAAAGTCCTGTTCTACTGCTGTTGTTTTTTCTTCCTCTACCCTTCGACAATGCACATCTGGCTAGCTGACAAAGAAAGTTTATAAAACTGACTCTACTGACAAAATGCAGACAGATGGAAAAAACATATATACATATATATATATACATATACATATAATATATATATATATATATATATATATATATACATACAAAGAAAGAGTGAGTCAGAGACAGAGAAAGAGAGTGTGTGTCTGTCTGTCTGTCTGTATGTGTGTGTGTGCTCGCTGTGTGCATGCCTTGCACTCTTCTGTGTGTGTATGTGTGTGTGTGTGCATGTGTGAAGGCAACAAATGACGGATGAGCATCCACTTGAATAACAATCAGAAAGCCATCTATTGTTTCAAGCTTTCTAATCTAACAATAAAAATAACAAATCTAACAAAATATAATTTGTGCACCATTATTCTGTTATATTTCCTTCTTTTGCTGTCTTCACACAAACACGCATGCACACACGCATGCAAGCAGGCACAGGCAAACACATACGTACAGAGAGGTAATTCCGAGGCACATGCCACTCTTATTGTCATCCAGTCAGTAGGCCTAATGCACAGCACAGTCAACCTGCAGAGGAAGCACTCTGTGAACAAACTATAAGACTTCTTCTGACTTAATGCTAGCGTTCAAGAGAATTGTCCACTTTATTCGTAATCCAATGATGATTGCAAAGCACGAGAAGGCCTCTACTGAGGTCATACACCCTCACATCCAGGAATTTGTTTGCCATTGTTTTGTTATATTTCCTACGATCATTATAATACCATAAGATATGTGATAAATATTAGCCCATGTGATAGAACTATAGAAGTCTCTGATTAAATATGCACTGAAAGAAATCGAGTGATTAGCCACAGGCTAGTAACCATTCATAGGACTTAGCTATGCTAATCAGCTGGCCTATACCACGTAACCATTAAATGAGCCTCAAGGTTCAGCAAAAGCCCCTGGAGAATTCTTCTATAGTACTAGAAACACAGTTGGCAACAATAAAACATCTCTTAACCCCTCCTCCAAACTGTGGCTTCCAAGATCCTTTGCACGATTGAAGTTCAATTTCTCAGCCACAAATAACATCGATAGCCTCAGATTCAGCCAAGTTCTGAATCTTTGTGAAAGATGAACACAGGTTAAGCTTGGCTGGTACGTTGTCAGTTGGTCTCGTGCTGTGATGGTTGATGTGGTCGCAGTCATTGAAGGTTTTCTTAGATGAGGACAAGTAGAAAGACATTCACTCTACATCGTGTGTGCATAAGTAAGTCCATAAGGGATGTTTGAGCATTCACTGGATGGCTTCTAATTGGTGATGCCCAGGTCCAACACTGAACAGAGCCCAAGCCCTCGTTTGAAAGTTCCTCCTGCAGGTGTGCAAGAACCTCCACATAGGCTGCCCCAAGGCTCTCGCTCATCCTACCAATATTCAGGAACAGCATTGCTGCAGCTCTTACATAATTATGTTGTGCAGCATTCATCATTGTCACAGCCTCATCCTGATACACCTGACCCAAATTGTTGGTTTCTCAAAGTTGGCTGTTAGGAACATCATGAACTTGAGACTTCCTTGCTGCCTTGGCATACTTTCCATCACATCCATTGCATGTCAGCATGAGCTGAGCATGCCTTTTCCTCTGTCGGTCCGTTTCTCCAGAACAATCTGCCACTGGACATACAGTCAGCTGCATCTTTAACAGTTCAGGAAACGTATCTGTTCGACTTAAGACACATTTGTTCGGTGATTCCTAGGTAGCCATGCCAGAGACCTCTTGTGAGTTACTTAAAGGGTATTATAGAAGTGCTCTGATACATACATTTATACATTACCTCCACAATGGGGCCTGGCCTCATCACGGCCCAAGAAGGTGATGGCCACTAGGGTCGCATTAAGGCTAGTGCGGGCTCGGATGCTGTGATTACCTTCGAAAGACCCCCTCTGATGCCCACCGGTCCACCATGCACATACTTATAAAATATGGGCCCCTCAACACTGTGGGCCTGGGTGCTGCAGTACCCTTAGCACCCCTTAATTCGGGCCTAGTGGCCACCTAGGACGACGACACAGGATGTGTATGGCAAGCGTTGGGGTTGCTTCTACAGCTGCCAGTAGATTTCGTTTATTATTAAGATACAAAGTTGACATACCGCAACTTGTTTACATGAGATAATGAAAGTAATGAAATTAAAAACTATAAGTTTATGCCTATAGTCAGGATTGAGAGTCAGGATTGAGAGTTAAAACTTAACATCCCGAATGGTACGATATAGAACCCTAGAGATGAAATTGTGGTCATCTTTTTTTGGGAGTTCATATTCATGAGGTCTAGGGCGCAGAGCATAAGGCCTACAAACGGTCGGAGGAAAGAGGCCTCTAAGCACATGCTGTGAGTTCCGGTTGACCGCAAGCAGGAGTTTGACATCTGCTTCTTCCATCATTCGGTCTAAATCCTGTTGTTGAGGAGGAAGGTAGCCCAGTCGTTTGGCCCTTTGCAGGAAACGTTGGAGTTTTAGTCGGTCACTTGCGGTGGTGAACCCCCACCAAGCAGGGGAGGCATAGAGAAGGCGAGAGATGGTAGTTGCACGTGCAACTTCATGGAGCGCTGTCGGAGGGAGACCGTGTGCCCTGAGGACTCTGAGAGCGTGGAGCGAACCAGAACATGCACTTAGAATCCTGTTGACATGGGAAGAAGCACTAAGATCGTTTGCAATTGTCACTCCGAGCATGAGCATTGATGTTACTCTCACGATTCCTAAGGTAGGTGGGTCAGATGTTCCTTTGACACGTCGACGGTGGATGATCATTGATGGTGGCTCTCTTCTGCCGACCCCAACTCTGTGCCTAAGGCTGAACAGATGGTTGAATTCCACAAGTACTGCCTTCCACCTTTCCAGCTTGTGATTCTGCTCCGGGTGACTGACCTTAGCACCAGGCACCTTTTTCACCATCTTTAGAAATGACTCCAGAATGCTTGTGGAATATAACCGGGCACTTGCTTGTCTGCAAAACAGCTGGTTGATATATTGCTCCATCAATCAATCAATCAATAAATCAATCAATTCTTGTTTATGCAATGCCATGCTTGAAGCCATTTCTCTAATTGGCTGTTTGGGTAGCAAACAGTTGTGCTATTACTATTACTATTACAGCGCTCGTGAATAAGCTGGGGCCCTGTGCTTGGCTTTCGAGTGGCGCTTTAGAAGTTTGGAGGTTACGATTATGATTATTGCAAAATTCCGTCTTGCCCTCTTTTCTTTGTGGATGAGCTTGTGACGTGCCTGGTCTGAACTGCATGCTCTACATAGCCAACTGTTGCTCTGTACCTCAATCCCAAACAAACACCAGGTCTGTGGTAGTATGGCCCTCTTCTTCATCACTGCGCAGTGGTGCCTAAAGTGTTAATAAATACAGCTTTTGCTGGAAATAACCCTATGGTCAGACTCATGTTTGTGCATTAGTCACATATCACTTTCGTTAGTGAGATGTGCACATATCTCGCTCCAGACGTCAGTATATCCTATGAATACTGCCACTGCCTGAAAATCTGGTAGTGCCAGAGCCAAGACTGGAGAAAAAGAGAGGGTGATGCTAATCATCTACGTTATGACACAGCATCATTAATGTAATGTAATGTAATGTAATGTAATTAGTAATTTATATAGCGCCGCCGCTCACAGCCGAGGCCATTCAGTAGCGCTCCCAGTGCGAGAACCCCGAGAGAAAACATTAAACATTAAACAGTAACTAACTATGTACATGATGTAACTAACATATCCTACATGACAGAATCAGTCTAAATGGCAGCACTGTGTACCCAAGACATTTCGCTCAAGAGGCTGCAGTGCTTGGGTCAGTTTCATGGATGGGGCATTGGATGGTGCATCAATCCTGACAGCAGGCCTGCAATGGAGCAGAAACACAGCACTAGCAGATCGGTCAGTCCTGTGAGGGGGAGTGTGGGCATCAATCCGAACTTTCCCGCAGTGGTGCAGAGGGGTGGCGGTGATTTCGATGGCTGTAAGGGAGGTATCGGAAACACCCCATCTACCACAAATGCCGTTTTTACATCCACTCAGTCCATTACATTGTTGCCTTTGCTTTGCCACCTGTTCAGTGGCAAAGCAAAAAAACACGGGATAGACTTGTGTGAAAGTATCATTGTGACATGCTATAAATACACTTTAGGGCGCGGTGGTGGCGGAGGGTTGCGGGTTCGAATCCACCTCAAGCCGCCGCGTAGGGACCCTGGGCAAGTCCTTCACTCGCAATTGCTCATGCGCTTCGGAGTGAAACTCCGATTCAGTGTCCGCGCTGTAGTCGAGGAGCGCCTCTGAGTAGAAATCTTGAAGGGGCGCTATAACAAGTGCTCATACATACATACTTGTCTGGATCACTGTAATTGCAAGGAAAGGCAGTTTCTTCATAAGATGGTCATGAAAATAAGGAGGCCCAATTTGCAGCCTTCCAACAGCAGCAACAGCAGCAGTTACCAATGGCCATTTATATAGTCCAGGTACAAAGGCAGCAGTTATCAGCCGTCACTTGAACACTTTCTGGTGATTTCTTGAGCAGACGGCTCTGAAGTCTTGCCTCGGGGCAGAAGACTAATTTTACGTAAGTCTCTACAGATGCAGCAGCAGCAGCAGCAGCAGCAGCAGCAGCAGCAGCAGCAGCAGTTCTACTCGTATTAGGAGTGGCGTTTGCTGCTTCATGAAGGCTCAGTTCGTATCTGTCTGCAGCTGGGACAGACAAACACTGTTATCCTTCGGCTCAAGTCCCATTGGCACTTGACTCGGTGCCTGCTGCTCAAGAACGCTTATCTTCTCTAGACACACACGCAAATACACAGACATGCCTAGTTGGATGCCTATTCAGAGCAAAGGTGTTGAACCAAAGGAACGAGAGACATTCACTGAAGGATTCTTACAGATAGGATGCTTATCACATCATTTAACGATGAGCCAATGGACCATAACATTTCTCCACGGCTAAAGTCACAGACCATTGGTCATCATGAATAGCACCAAGTACATGGCTCGGTTAGAAGAGCCAGACGTTTGCTGCCCTGGCACGGAGACATTATCGTTCAGACCAAAGATTAGGAAGTACCAGGCAAAACAAGGGCACTTAGGCATCAGGGAAAGAATCCGAGGACAGCCAGGTCCCTGACATTGTTCTTCAGCAATAAAAAGAACTAGTCTGAGACAATGGCAGATCACTTACAGCTCACCTAATTGAAAAATACAATGAGATAAGAGAAGGCACAGCAGTAGCACCCTCAGATCATTAATAGCGGCTGACAAAACTATCTAATCCAAGTCTGAACCAGGTAGGAGAAGACTTTATCAGCATGACAACACTGGCCACTTTAAAGAAACTTGCTTTAGTTTAAATCTTCCTTAAACCGCAAGTCTGTTATCTACGCTTCTTAAGTTGACTTCTTCTGATTGCAAATTGCAAAACATCTACTGTAGACAATTTCAATGAAGAGACAACAACAGATTCGCTTCTTAACTTCCGATTTCCATGATGCCACAGTGCCCCTGTTTTGCTAATCTGCTGTAGACCTGTATGATAATGTCATCTCAGCACCCACCAGGGCGGCAGACGCGTCTCACTCTTCTAACCCAGCTGCACTGATGAGTAAATCATCATCAGAACATAATCTCTAAAAATCATAATTTGCATTGAATTGTGACATGCTTTTCCCAGATATTAAAGAATTCACAAAAACATGACACAGGTACATGAAGACAAATAACCTCATAATATGAGCCACAGAAAATCCCTCTTGTCAAATGTTATGCAAATAGCATTCTTTCAAAGACAAGAGAATTTGAATTTGGCCTTATAGACGCCATATTTAGAAAGGTATCTTAAGCTCTATGACTTCTTATGGTATGCAGTAATTTGAGATAAAAATTAATAATTATCCATATATGCATGCATGCATGTGTACATTTATGCAAGTATGAATGAATGTATGGATGTATGCAATGTTCCCTCTAAGGAGTTAGGTGCTGTGAGCAATTTTTTTTCGTCGTGAGCAAATATTTTTCACGTAATTATTATTACTTTGTGAGCACCAATTCAATGTGAAATGTCGAAGTTTCTTTTAAACAAATCTTACTGCCCAATTTTTGTGACATGTTTGAAAAACACGAAAATTAGATACAGTATCCATGAACAAACAACTCAAATTTTATTAAAGTAGGTCTACTACTGCTTTATATCTAAAAAATTCTGTGCAATTTCTCTTCTTCCTTTTCAGTTTTCCATTTATAAGTCATACACGTACAATGCCTACAATGTTTCCTGCAGTCAAATACAGTTTAATACTGTTTAAGTTCTAGTCTTAGTTTTTATAGAGTTCATCACAGTCTGCACTTGATTCTTGGAAAGTACCACAAATACCTAACATAATAAAAAAAAATTAAAATTAATGAAGACATTAATGATGACGGCGCATGAGCGCAACTTAGAAGGAACGTTGGATGTATACATGTATGTATCAAGATGTTTGAAGTGGCACCTTATAAATGTACTGCACGCGTGTCCAACTGACTGACCTAAACAAGTACATGGCCTACATGGCCTACATGGCCTATAGTTGGTAAACAATGTATCTTGAGCAGAATCAAAGAATTTACAGTAAGTCAACATTATGCAAAAATAAGAAGAAGAAGAGCAGTTCCATAAGCTAGCCTGAGAGGCAGCCATGGGTATAAAGCAATAGTGACTTCATATTTTCTTAACCTTGGCATATGAGGGAGGGTGGCCAGTTCTCTCCCTCTTTCCATGTGGTCAGTGTACTCATCATAGCTAAGCTGGCTAGGGGCACAGGTGGAGCAGAAATCTTGAAACAAATTTCCACCCTTGCGAGGCTTGAATCAGGCCAGGGCTAAAACTTTGTTTCAGATTTCTGTTCCACCTGTGCCCCATAGCCAACTCAGCTATCAACAACATTATGCAAGATTGCCTCAAGAGGATGGTCTGACACAAGAGAAGGCACACAAGAGAAAGCCCACTTCAGCAGCTGATGTGCAGAGGCATAGCACCTGCTTTCTTCAGAGACACCAGAAAAAGAAAGACTGGAACAAAAGCTCCCTAATATATGCTGAGACAGTGTTAGCAAGTAAGGTGCATCCCAGCAATACAACTAAGCAATACAAGAGCACTTGATATGGCCCTTGCTCCAAAGTACAGAAGTGCACATACGACAGAGAATCAATGGCGCTCAGCAAGTGTACATGAAGAACTTGTTTAAGGTCCCTACACATTGATTGCCTTAGTGGGCTATAAGGGACAATTCCCATGACTCAATGCCATTTGAGGGACCTCGTAAGCGTAATTATTTCCAAACTTCTAAAGCGCCACTCAAAAGCTAAGTGCAGGGCACCAGTTTATTCGCGAGCACTGCATTGAGTCAGAGGGTTGTCCAAAAGGGTGGTCAGAAGGAGGTCCGAGTCCTGCTACCTGAATAGCTTTGAGGCTCACTTTGCTTCTGTACATTTACTCAAGTCTGATGAGTAGATTTTCAGTTGGAATCAAGAAAAACCAATCTATAAATTTCAAAGTCGCTTAAATCCCTTTAAGCACAAATTTATGACTACAAACTGACTGGTTCTCAATGAAGCTGAGCACACCAAACACAAAGTTCGACAAAGAATCTAAGCAACAGTTAGAGACTTAGAGCAAGGGTGGGCAACTGGCGGCCCGCGGGCCGGATCCGGCTCCCGGGGACCTTGTAACCGGCCCTTGGCATGTCTTTTATATTAGCACTGTACCTGGCACTTTGGGGACCTTTTATCCGGCCCTAGTTTGGGAACCTTTAATCCGGCCCTACACAAGTGAATTTCTGTACATAGACCGACATTAAAACATCTGTTTCTTATTTATTAAAAATCCGGCCTCTAGTCTATAGTCAACTAGTTAACCCTTTCTGTCCCTTATGACGTACGCCGTACGTCATGGTTTGGACGGCTGCGCTACCTTATGACGTACGGCGTATCTCCTATAGTATATGGACGCCTGCACGGTGCACATAGCGCTGTTCTGCCTTTACTTGATAGGGCGTGCTTACTACTTGTGTGATGACAGCTACTGAATGAAGAAATGATACTGAAAAATAATTTTTTACTTATTCTATGCTGACCAAACGGGTCGTGGTAATTGCATACTCATGGTCGATTATACAGTGTTGAGGGACGATGCCATGTAATAAATTTAGCAAAGACGAAGTGTCGAAGTAGTAAAATTTTTCCTAGAGTCTTCGACAGTGATGAAGAGCCTTCTACATGAAAGTAGCGATTTAGGTGATGCAAATAATGATTCGAATAGTGATGAAAGTAGGCCACCTTGCTGACTGATCTTCTGAGCATACCACACGCAAGTGGAGTACTGTTGACTGGCCTGCCTATAATTTCTGACCTGGTGTATATTTTACATCCGATACCATTGATTATCTGGCGAATTTGACTGATCTTACTTTGTATTAGGCAATATACACTGTAGTGTTGATAATATCATTCGAAAGTTCTCAATAAAAAAACAATAAAAAAAACAATAACAATAAAAAAATAGTCCAAAAAGCTGTACTTATCAATAATTATACGGATGTGCATGACAACACATGCTAGAAAGTGAAAAAATTACGTATTCGAAGTTTCAATGTTTCTAGACAAAACAGGAGTTATATATTGTCATATATGTTATGTCTATGAAAATCCGCCAATTTTGCCTGGATATCCCCGGTAGCGCAGGACTAAAATGGCGTGGTACGGAAAGGGTTAACTACTCACTCATCAATATAATCTAGCCTACTCTCTGCATGAAACAAGACCACAAGTGGGTAGGTTCGCTACTTTAGAAACCATCTATCAGAACTTTTCAAAGGAAGTTGCTACTCTGGAGAAATCAAATATCAAAAGGCAATATACTGTGCATTTTCCATGTTTAGGCTACTGATTCTGCAAATAACAAGAAGTGCACAGAACAAATAACTGCATTGAAAGTAGAGTTCCAGTCCCGGTTTGCTGATTTACTGCTCATGAACTAGACTTAAATTGTTTGAATCTCCCTTTTCCATCGATGCCAATTCAGTACCAAACTCCATGCAAATGGAATCGATTGAACTCCAATGCAACTGTGGGTTGGAAAGGAAATTTCGTGAGGTACCTCTGATTCAGTCCTACAAACTGTACAATTCTCACGATTCTAACCCTTCACTTAAATTTTCATAGCCTGGCACTGGTTGCTCTGTTTCCATGCACGGTCCACTGTCCACCTTTATTTGTGAACAGTTCTTCTCAAAGATGAAGATAGCAAAGTGCAGAAACAGATGCAGACTAACAGATGACAATCTCTCCAATGAACTTCGAATTGCCACTTCGAACATTAAAGCAAACATTTCGGATTTGTGCCGTGACATTAAATATAGCACACCAAGCAAATTGATACCTTGTGCAGACAAACAGCTTTATGTATGTCTAAAACAGAATAAAAAATTTCGTTTTAATTTTTAGTGCAGGACTAATGTATTAGAATAATTTGATATTCGTCATAAAAATTAACTTTGTTTGCTTTATTCTGTAATATTTAGTCTGAATAAAATTAATAGCGTTTCATTTTCTAGGACAAATGAATCATCGTAATCGTAATAGAACATTTATATAGCGCCACTCAAAACAGAGGCACAAAAAGAGTCACCAATGGCGGGCCCACGCACACACGTGGAGCCAACCAATGGATTCCTGTCGATAGTTGACAGATGGCATGGATGTTCGGAGTCTCTGGACCAACTTGCGTGGATAAAGTGTTGACAAGACACATAGCTCGCGATTGGCATACGACCCCTGAGCTGCCCTTAAAACCTTAAAGTGGCCCTCTGTTAAAAGAAGTTGCCCATGCCTGACTTAGAGTGATCAAAGCAACAGTTAGAGACTTAGAGTGATCTAAGCAACAGTTAGAGACTTAGAGTGATCTAAGCAACAGTTAGAGGCTTAGAGTGATCTAAGCAACAGTTAGAGACTTAGAGTGATCTAAGCAACAGTTAGAGACTTAGAGTGATCTAAGCAACAGTTAGAGACTTAGAGTGATCTAAGCAACAGTTAGAGACTTAGAGTGATCTAAGCAACAGTTAGAGACTTAGAGTGATCTGAGCAACAGTTAGAGGCTTAGAGTGATCTAAGCAACAGTTAGAGACTTAGAGTGATCTAAGCAACAGCTAGAGACTTAGAGTGATCTAAGCAACAGTTAGAGACTTAGAGTGATCTAAGCAACAGTTAGAGACTTAGAGTGATCTAAGCAACAGTTGGAGACTTAGAGTGATCATTCCAGTTCTTGCAACAGAACAGGAATGAAGCAATCCACTATTCATCATTTGTCAAGGCCACTTGTTCAATAACTAGTGTTTTACACACATCGTATAGTGCAGCATTGCAACATATCAGTATTAAGTAGATTACTAGTAAGTATCTCTTAAAGGCAATGCCATCATCGCTATTTAAGTGGTCTAGACAAGTGCACTCTAAGTCAGAAAAAACTGTATATAAAATAAAACAGTACATTACAAAAATGGAAAAATTAACAAACCTTCAACGGATCAAAAACTTTTCTAAACATGATAGTTTTAAGATTCCTCCTTAAAAATGTTCTTATTTATCTGCAATTCCTAGTTTTCAATTTATAACTGCTTTCTTGCGACTTAAGTTAAACATGGTTAGCACATTTTCCAAATAGCATAAGCCCAGATTGTTGGTATATATGGCCATAAAACATGTCACCAATGACTCAGGCATTTTCTGTGTACCTGCCCCAGGTTGTGCTGATATCAAAACTATATAAAAGACAGAGCAGACTGAACAGGTGAGGGGGAGAGAATTATTGCAAAATTTAGGTCCAGCAGCTGAAATTGATGCAAAAAACACTGCACTCCCTTCCCTTCCCTTCCTGATACAAAGATGCAATATTAGGAATATACAGTGGGTCAGTGTTCCAAGGTTAGGACTGTGAGATTCCAAACCCAGAACAGGACCAGATACAAGAGAGATTAAGACAGAGACCAACAGAGGAGGAGGGATAGGTTTAATTCCAGATCCTCTAACTTGACCAATCAGCACTGACCACTGGTCAACACTGTCCCCTCCCTTACAATGATCAGACAGCTGTGTGCTCCTGTTACAAGTCAGCTTGGTGGCCAGTTATCTGCTCTGCTGTCTAGGAAGGCCAGAGGTCACTGACTTTCACACATCACTCGTTGGACTTTGTCCTGTATTGACATCCTCTTGAAATATTGTTTCATGTGATTCAGCTGAACATTCCCTAATTCTCTACTACCTTCAGTCACACATATTTAGATCAGGTAGGCCTACATAACTTTGTTAGCAGCATTTTGTGAAGTGGTTAAAGGTGCCATAGAAATGATAGATACAATGTCCCTGTCAGCATTTCCATGGGTAATATATGGGACCCATATGGGCTCTATACAGATCCCATATGGGAATATGGGTCCTATAAGGGCAAGTTGGCAGAGAGACTGCTATACCGGTAGTAATTTTAAAAGAATGAGAATTATTGAAAGTGCTTTAATTATTGACAGTGCCCGTCTGTCTGTCTGTCTGCCTGTCTGTGCATATGTCTGTTTGCCTGTCTGTCTGACTGTATGTCTGCCTACCTGCTTGTATGTCTGTTTGCCTGTCTGTCTGTATCTGCCTGCTCCCATTTCTTGATCAACAAGCCTACTTACTGTTTATATTTATGAGATCTGTAATCAGATGGTGGGAAGTGCAGATTGAACAGAAGTAAACAACTCTCTTCAACAGTCAGGTGTCAATTTCAAATGTAAAAACTTCAAATGTAAACTAAGACTAGAACTGATTTCTGAAAAACTGCAGATCTCCTTCCACAATAAACCAACTCATCAGATACAGCAGAAAAAAAGAGTCAAAAGAACACAACAAGAATGAGGAAGAGATGGAAAGCAAACAGAACAGACAGAAGTGGACCCTGATCCAACCAAAGAGTAAGAGGCAGGCAAAAGGAGGAGGAAGAGGAGGATGAGGAGGAAGAGGCGGAGGAGGACGAGGACGAGGAGGCAGAGGAAGAGGAGGAATGGTCCTCAAGTGGTTTTCAATAATAATCAGAAACTTTGAATGAAGGATTTGGTCCCTCTATTGTCTGTCTCTTCCTGCTTTTGTTTAAATATCTCCTTCTTTGACTGGACATCAAATATCAAAACTGCCCTTACTTTCTTCTATTAGAACAATACAAGAAAGACCAATAAGGGTCAGGGTTTTGACCACCACCATCTCAAGGCTTGTTGGCACATGAGTTTTCTAGAGACATCCAGTCAGCAATAAGCTTCTGAATTAAGATAAAATTCATGAATAGCTTAATATCAATCACCTCTGGTTCTGGTTCCTGGAAAAGCAGTCTCAAACAATTGTTTTTCAGTCTGCTTAGCCTTCTCTTACTCGTAAGTTACAATACAATGACTGGCATTGGAAGATCAGGTTGAAAATTGGTCAGCTAATGGTTTAGAAGCAGGAACAAGAGTAGAATACAAATCCTAAAGCGCATTCATTGAATTCTTGTGTAAAAGAAATTCTTATGCACAACGAGGTACAGAGAGTTGAAGCTTACGGCTGTACAGCCACTGGATATAAAAGAACAACTAATCGGATTCTTTGCCAGCTAAGGAATGTTTCGAGTGTATGTCGTCTACGAGTTAAGAAATCTGAACACATGAAACAAGAAAACTGGATACAATAGCACCAAAGAAACCGACTGGCAAATGAAACACTCACTGCTACAAAGTAAATGATACGCATAATTATCAGCAGTTAATTGATAATTGCCTTTTCATTGGCCCAACTACTATCAGCATCCTTAAGAAAGGTAATACTCTGGTGGAATATCTGAGTTTCAATGTCCAACGCATAAAGCTATACAGAATGTTTATTACATTTTTGATAGAAATGGTTTATCGTCTGTTTACTTCTGCTACTTTTACTTCCTGAGGCAGACGATACTATTCTTAAAGGCACTTGGAATGATGCCAAAGCCTGATTTCCTAGTACTAGTGCCTCCGCTGCCACAAGGCAGAACTTTGCCTTCTAGCGTCTACTGCTTCCTAACAGATGACAATGACCATGAGCAGAATATGCAAAACATGCCACAGGCCGAAGAATGAAAACACACAAAAAGATCATTTATGTGAAGTTGCTTAACTTCATTATACTTTTAACTGAAACCAATAAAGAGGAACCAAGTTAATTTATAAAACAGGAAGCATTTATTAGTAACTGTACTAGTATTTAAACAAACTGACTTATAAAATCAAGTAAGAACCAGTGGAACTGAACAAAAGAACTGTTTGAAATGACCAATTGAAGCAGTGGGCAATTGTGAGTGAAGGACATGCTCAAGGTCACTATACAGTAATTAACTTCCTGAGTGAAGGCTCGGACCAGTATTATCCGGTTACAGGCCAATTGCTCTAGCCGATCAGCCACCCTGTCCCAGCAAGATCAACTACCAATGCTCCAGAATGCATTAACAAGTGATGACATATGATCATTAAGGCTAGTGCCGGCCCATTTTATTACCTTCCACAGACGCCCTCTGACAATCACATTATTTATAAAATGAGTGCCGTCAAAACTGCGGGCCCGGGTGCTGCAGCACCCTTAGCACCCTCCTTAATGAGGCCTGCATATGATTTTGTAAGAGATCCTATATATTAATTGAATTATGTTTGGATTCACATGTGACAACCAGAGGATCAGAGACAGCAAACAAGAACTCAAGGAACATCCACTGAAAGACCAAACCAACCAGAAAAGATCAGCAAAGCAACTACAGTTAAGACTCGTTGATAGGTCGATAGTCCGAAGGTCCGATAGTCCGAAGGTCCGATAGTCCGAAGGTTTGATAGTCCGAAAGTTGTAGAAGTTGGATTAATGAAAAGAATTCTTGCTTAAATAGAAGTTGGATGGATGAGAATAACTCTGCTTAAATGGAACTTGCTTAAATAGAAGTTGGAATGATGAACATTTTTATAGTAGGCCTACAAGTGGAAGCTAGATTGATGAAAATAATCATATTGTAAGTAGAAGTTGGATTGATAAAACTATATTATAGTAGGCCTACAAGTAGAAGCTGGATTGATGAAAATAATCAGAAGTAAGTAGAAGTTGGATTGATAAAACTATTTTATAGCAAAAGTGGAGGCTGGATTGATTGAAAACCATAGTGTAAGTAGAAGTTGGATTGATGCTCAAACTATATGCTTCAATTTAGAGCGCTATTATGTCGGATTAATGTCGGACCATAGAACCTTCAGACTATCCGAGCTTTGGACTATTGATACGGAACCTAAGACTCAGCAGTACCAGAACATTTATCACTACGTGTCCAAACAACTCTGCTGGACTTTTGACAAAGTCGTTCAACAAAGACTCCGACGGTTTGGATATGTAGACAGAATGCCAGTTGACCGACTACCACACAATGCACTATATGCAAGATTCGAAGGAAAGAGAAACAAAGGCAGACCAAGACAACGCTGGATAGACAATATTTATAAATGAGGACATAACATCACTTGGACTAACACTAAGGGGAGCAGTGGACTTGACAAAGGACAATGCAGATAATTTATTCATACACAGTTTGCCATAATTATGGCTGGCATCAGGAACTGATGTGGATGAATGCCCATTGCCCACACCTTTAACTTGCCCAGTAAGGCCTACTGTGCAGTGGTGTAGTGGGGGGAACGTGGGGAACGCCGTTCCCCACTTTTTTCTCACACTATGCAAAATTCTTGCAAGATTGCACTTTTTGCTTACTTCAATATGCAGGCGTTCCCCCACTTCATTTTTTAGGACTACACTACTGCTACTGTGTGGTTATGATATGAAGCCCCAAACCCCACAAACATCTTGGAAGGTACCTCAGTCTGGTATGTATCATATACAAATAGATAGGGTATATATACGCCAGCAGCACACAGAGAAGTAGCCATAACCAGAATGTATATAAAGACAAGGAATTCAGGCTTTCAAGCTTCCTATATTTATATACATACATACATATATAATACATATATACATATATATAATATATATGTATTTTATATATAATACATATATGTATTTTATATATATATATAATATATATATATATTAACTCTAGGGTCTTAGTAGAGCATATTAGTGTCAGATTTTCATACCAAGAAAAGTCAAACAATGTATCTAATTGGCCCTCCTCACAGAATGGCTTATTTCTTTTCAATGTTTAGTGTAATCCCAGCTCCATCAGTCACTGCCAATCTGCAGACAGGGTGTGAAAGGTCTTTGCCAGATCAAAAGGGACGGAATTGGTGTGGAGGGGAACTCAGGAAGTCTATTGAAATTGTCTCATAAATCCCCCACCCAGTCTTCAAAGCACCTCTAGATTGACTTGCCTAAGAACAGACCCTACACAGTAAAGGAGAGTTTGTTAATGTTAGCAAGAGTTTTGTGTACTTGTGATCTGCTTAGAGCAGAAAAGGATCAGACTGTAACAGAACTGGCACAGACAACCAGCACTAACTAAATGAAACATCAGAAATAAGAAACACGCCAACAGTGTTGTTCAGTAATTGAAATACATGTCATTGAATTACGTAATTGAATTACAAGTTTTTGTAATTGTAATTGTAATTGAATTACATTTTAAGCCCAGTAATTGTATTTCAATTACAATATTGCATGTAATTTGTAATTGAATGAAGTGGAAATTACAAATTACTTTCATAATGTCAGCAAAGATGCTAGCCTGCTGGGTTGACCCGGGCCACCCGTTTAATTGAATAAACTGCTCTGCATTATGATTGCATGGCAACATAATAGTCAACATTATTCTATCCTTACACCCCTCTTACAATCTTACAGCAACCTTTGAAAGACGCAAGGGCAAGGGCTGACCATCACATCAGACTATCCATGCAGTCATGCACTCATTCTTAGCTATAGCTTACTGCAGCTGCCCACAGATAACAGAGCTTCCATCTTCAGCTCCAGTTGAGCGACTATTTAGCACTGCTGGACAAATTGACTCACTCACTCAGGCGAAATCAACTAAGTTCTGTAACAGACTATTATTTTGAAAAACTTCTACTCGTAAAAATCAACTAAACTCTAACTTGTTTTATTGGATCATAATTGTAAATTGCATTTCGGATACATGACAAACTTATAATACAATTGAATGTATATATCACAATTTACGACCATTGGCCCATTGGATATTTTAGTTTAAGTTAAAAACAGAGTAAATTAAAAATTATCAAAAAAATTCTAAATTATTTGCAAATTTTAAGGGAATGATTGAAAAGTAATTGGTAATTGAATTACATTCAAAATGTAATTGTAATTCAATTACTTTCACAATCAAGTAATTGTAATTGTAATTCAATTACATTTACAAGCATGTCATTGCAATTATAATTAGGGTTGCCACCTTTTCGAACTATTCGAAGTCGGGACGCAACTTTCTCATAATCATCGACGTCGTCGATGCTCACGAACAGGGCTTTTTAAGGAATTTTTAGATTTTTAGAACTGCATAACAAAAAAAAGTTGACGACCGGGGGGGGGGTAGTGACGAAAAAGTTGACGGCCGGGGGTAGGTGACGGAAAAAGTTGACGATGGGGGGGTAGTAACGACACTTTTCCTCAATTTTTCACCGCACAAAATTGCTTTTAATTGCACAAATTGATTTCCGACTGCACATTTTGTGTAGAACTGCACGCTAAAAAAAGCCCTGGTCACAGACATTTTTTTAGTTTGGTCACACATCTGAAAGTCGGGACATTTCGCTGTCCCGACTAGGTCAAGTCGGGACACGGGACATTTCCCTCGAAATCGGGACTGTCCCAACAAAGTCGGGACGGGTGGCAACCCTAATTATAATTGAATTACATTTGCAATGTAATTGATACAACACTGCACGCCAATCAGAAATTACCAAGCAATTAGCAAAACTTACAACAACGAACACCTTCTACAGCTAAATAATTTTCAAGACTGGCTGCCATTTTAAAATTAATGTTGTCAAAAATTGGAATGTCAAGCTAAGATTTTCATGCTGTCTGTGACCAGAAATTCATGGATTGGTCAACTAAAACATTCTGCCATAAACAGTAAATCTGGCTTTGAACCAGGCAGTTTATTTTACACATCATCAGGAGATCTACAAAAGAGACATGCAACCAGACCCTGTTCAAGCATGGCTCACCAAGAAGTTTCTCATGGCACTGGCTCATTTCCTAAGAGAAATATGCAACAAGTCCCTCAGTTCAGAAGCTTTTCATTATTCACTGCTATGGTAGTGGGACTCTGATGGAGCAACAAACATCCTTCTGTTTCATCAAACTATAGACCAATTTAAAGGCTAAATTTTTATCAACACTGTTAGAGAGAAGTTTAGCCCTGTTGATAACCTTAAATACAACTCCTTTCTGCATCTCAATCAGTCAGTGCTCGTGAATAAGCTAATGCCCTTCGCTTAGCTTTCAAGTGGCGCTTAAGAAATTTGGAGTTTACGATAAAGAGTCTGCCTATTTGTTTCACCAATAGCATTCCATAGACTGACCTATTAACATCTACTTTTACAGGCACTGCACTATCATTAGCTTTCTTGACCTAAGTTCTGCATTTGAGGAATATAAGGGTAATATATATATGACTATCAACAAAATTCATTCACAGTAGTTGTTGAATACTGAACTAATCCAAGGGCCAACCTCCTTTTCTATGATTCGGACATCAAATCTCTGTAAAGACCTGAATTCACACCAGACATGATGTCCTAATTCAATTTTTTCCACAGTGTTAATAAATCATATTTTTCTAAATGAAACGAGAATTTAAGCAGAATAAGAACACTGTGCAGACACAGCGTGGTTCCTGATTTCAGACAATGCAAGAGTTTGAATGGAAGAAATGGAAGAAACACATGAATTTCTTATCATTCTTACAGCCTACAACTATTGCTACTGCAATGTAGAAGTAGCTTGCTACCAACTACGCTATATAAATCGTCGTAATTACAATGTAAAAGATAGATTTCTACAACTGCTGTAGAGTTACGCCATAACTAGCAAACAATAACCAAGCTATTATAAAATTTTCAGCTTGAACAAACTCAACAACTCTCACAGTTTTATCAACTTGCCAGGAAAGCCAGTGACAAGGAATGATAAGGTGTGGCAATTCTCTTAGCAACAGAAAGACAGAATAATCCGCTTTTGTCTAAGCAGGAAACAGATAAAGCACAATTTGCGAAACTAAACTAAAGCTGGATACACATGAGGTCTCACACACAAAGCTATGAGAGTGTAATATATATATACATTATATACAGAAATATGTGTAAGATCTCTATTATCAATATCGTATTGATAATAGAGATCATATAGTGCAGTCTAATTCCTTTATACATGCACATACACAAATACATACATACAGGTATTTTGCATATATTTACATTACAAGTTTCTTTGACTTCATTTAAAAGGTAACTTGTCTCCCATTTGTAAGTTAAACCTTGCATCCTGGCTGCTGTATGCTAACAATGAGAGACACTTGGCTTGAAGGATGCTTTATGAAGCATAAAATTGCTCATTACAACAATCTGCTATATTCAATATACTCAGCTGAAGTGGAGAGCCCATCATTATCTGCGTATAAAGCATACAGAAACTGTATATAAATGTATAGAGGCAGATAAGAGGGAAGACTGAGGTTATGCAACTGAATCAGTAGAGTGGTATCACCCACTCGTTGACTGAGACAGAGCAGTCCCTTACAACTTCTCTCCAGAATTAGAGCCACGATTCGTTTACCACTTTATACCACGAGCAGAAAGAGCATGGAGATTAGGTCGTGCTTTGCGCGGCTGTCAGGCAAACATACTTAGCCACGAAAATCAGCTCAAGCTGAAGCACAATGCTCACTATAAGCAGAGAGGACAAACACTTAGCAGCTCACTCTCCTTAGCAAAACACGAACTAAGTTGTAAGACTTTGATTGAAAACATACTGATTAAATGTGAATAAAATTAGAGCAACATTTCTCAGCTGATATTAGTTGAATGTAGCCCACCAGAATAGCTTATAAATCCTTTGTTTTATAGATTTGCTTAACTAATGAACTCCAGAATTAGGTTTCACTGCAGTCAGTCAGTCACCCATAACCATCCAAACAGTTGACCTCCAACCTCCAGTTAACTGATGACCAAATCAACCAAACAACCACTCACACCCAGTCATCCACCCCCACCCCTTAGCAGACTTTGCTCATTCATTAACTCATTTGTTCAGGCATTCACCTTTGCTCACTAGATCACTCATTTATTCTTTATGCACCACTTCTAAAAGTGATGAACTATAACAAACTACTCTAAGTCCATGTTTTCCAAATAATGCAAGGTAATATATTGCAATATAAGACACTATGATGTAATGCATGAAACCATGTTGTAAGATACTATAATGTAAGATAATAATAATATATGATATCATAGAGCAAGATAATATAACGCCAGATACTGTGATGTTCTGTTATATGTAAGATGTCTTGAGGTAAGATGTTTTATTGTAAATGCTGTGATGTGAGATACTAAATATCACATAAAAACGAAAAGATATACTACAACATGAAATACTGTGATGTAAGACTTTGTGAGGTTCTTAAAATGCTCTGTGTAAGTGTTCAGATACATACATAATATATGTATATTAAGTTACTACAATGCTAAGATGCTATGCTCTAAGAGACTACATAATATTTTGACATAAGATACTACATGTGAAATGCAATGATGTAAGTTACGATGATGTTTAATATGCTATGAGAAAAACCAGATTCACAACCAAAATAAATGGCAAAAAATCTTAAACTCCAGATTTGCCCTAAACCTACCGTAGTTTAGAAAGTTTCAAAGGAAACAACAGTTGACAGTGAACAGCTCTACAGTCTTTTGTTTTAGACTTTATAACCGTAGTCTAGGTTTCTAGGATCCGAATGGCTTAGCCAGCCACCCAGTCACTGGCAGTGGGTCACCGTCTCTCACCAACAGGAAAGACAAATGAAGAAGACAAGCAGACAAAGAGGAAAGAGAGACTGACTGCAGAGGCCAAGACCAGGGACTCATCTATATACCGTAATATATGACCAGTTGATGCCAAGAACTGTGGAACACTCGCTGAGAGAGTCCGCTATTCCGGTCTGGTTCATTCATCTGTGGAATGAAAACTAGAAACCCTTGCATTTGAAGTGGCGCTATATAAATTTGCAATTACCATTTACCATTACCATTCAATGTACAGTTCACAAGTACTACATTTTAACCAACCGACATATATATATATATATATATATATATATATATATATATATATATATATATATATATATATATATATATATATATATATATATATATATATATATATATCTCGATTCCATTCTCACACCTCATAGAAATGGATATGTATGCCTTTCACAAGAACAGCATTGGGCTCTCGGTTGCTGGTCCAATGGGGCTTTGGAATTCCCTGCAGACCAGTTCAGTTCGTTCTGTCAATTCTCTGATCTATCAGATTTTGATTTAAATTCCCTTGAAGAGACTATCAACTGATGTTTAGGGCATTATGATCACAGCACACTATGTAGAAGTCAACGGACTAGATCGTTTTAGATTAGAAAATCATAAAAATAATGATCTCTGCAAATCTGCATAGAAATCATTAAGTAGGTCTAATTTCTTTGAATTTGCACAAGTCAAGGGCAAAAGAGTCAAGTGAGTATTGCACATGTGATTGGTGGAAAGGGCTTGTTCAGCAGTTCTGCAAATCTGTATGTGTGAGGTGGCAACATTCCTTTCCACAGGTAGGACTTAGGTTATGCATCTTCTATAAAGAATGTCTCCTTCATACTGTATGCTAAACCTTGACTACTACTACTCAGACAAACCTTATAGGGACTTTCATCTGGTTGAGGCCTCATTATCACATGAACTAAACCAAATATGAAGATATATATAATTATATACACTAATTGACTTAGCAATTACCACTAGACCTATAGTGCAGTAACCACTGGCTATGGGTTGCATTGCTAGGTCCCAATAGCCTTCTGTTTAAAAGACAAATCTGTCACTTTACTATGCATTATTATTCTTTTCTTAATATATATATATATATATAATATGTATGTAAATATATATATATATATATATATATATATATATATAGCAATGACAGATACAGAGGCACAGTGCTGTAGTAGTGTAAATCCCTGTATACTGATTGCATGGTCTCTACCATTATTGCCAATGTAGATATATATAGTGCAATTATCTCCATTTCTCTTTAATTTTACCAGCAGAGCACTAACGAAGCACTAAGTGCTTCTGGCCTGAAGTCTAGGATGCCACAACAAAGACTATTAACGCTCAACGCAATCGATAAATTTAACGCTTCTCTGCTAAGATTAAAAATGCAAAAGCAGGTTCTTGTGAAAGTAATGATGCACCTGCCACTTATAGATCCATTCATCAAAACTTACAAACAACTCTATGATGTTCCTTTCCACCTCGTCACTGAAAACCAGCAAGGTCTTAAAAACTCCGAATGACGTAAGGGTCATTGCATAATACGTAATGCTCCAGGGTGGGTGGGTGGGTGGGTGGTGTCCTTGAAAACGTATGTTAGATGGGTGGGTGGAGCTGAATGTTGCATAACACTTTTACCAGCAGTTTAGTTATAAATTAATTTTAAATTACATCGAATGACACTTTAGACACGATATGATCAAAGTTCAAACTTCGTGCCATTGATTTAAAACTTAACTAAAAACATGCAATAGTATATATCAACACTAAGTTAGTGTTTAATAAACTGCATTTCAAACATGACTGTCATTAATATAAATAAAACATCCTCCCTATTTTAGGCCTGCTGTCAAATTCTAATTCACATATATAGCCTACTATATTAAATTCGCTATAAAATATTAATTATTTGCGCGTTCATATGGTAAATCTAACACGATTTTTCGTAACAATAAATACGTAACCCTAGGGTGCGTGGGTGGGTGGGAGGGTCTGTAGAAACGTTACGAAGCGTTATAGGGTGGATCGGTGGGTTAAAAACGGTCATTTTCGGCATTACGTAATTACGCAATGACCCTTAGGGGCCGTTCACATATTATATAACGCTCAAGGGGTAGGTGGGTGGGTTCCTGTTTTGTTAGCGTTATAGGTTTATGGTGGGTGGGGTAGGTTCAAGGTTTCGTTATATAGCAAACTTTTTCAGCTTATGCTATTTTGCTTGTTTTTCTGACCATTGGACTTTCACTGTAATATTTTAATAAATATTCTTCATTACTAATTGTGTTTTAGTTACTTACTCACTCAGTGCTTTGCATAATATGGGATGTGGCTAGCTGGTAGGTAGCAGCGCTCTATTTCAAACTATTCGAGGGTGGCCATATTGTTCATTTAGGATGCATTCTCAATCAAGAAATCAAGAAATTTCGTTTAATATTCAAAGTATCACACTGACAGGTCGCAACTTGTGACAAGTATAAGGTAACAAAATTGTCTTTAATAGCTCTGAGAGTTAGCCATGAATTAATTGGTTATTATACTATTGACTCAGTTCTGACAGCTACAAGTTGAAAATAAGATAATTAGTTAGCTTTATTAATGCATCTTGCATTTCTAGTATTAAACGATTAATTTGCTAATTTGCATTAGTCTAGTAACTACATTTAATACAGTAGGCCTACAAACTTTTAACATAATCCAGTCACTATTAAAGTGCTATTAACTAACATTGTATTGTTATAAATCCTCGACAATATCAACTTGACAGTATGATAATAATAATAATGAAAGTTTCCAGTTGTGTAATACAATAAGGTCCACTGTATGTCTTTGAATGTGCTTATAGACTGGGGGTAGGGGGTAGGAAGCATATCTGTTATATAATATAGGGGTGGGGGTCACAGCTGCTGTTATGTAACGTTATTAGGAGTGGGGGTAGGCAAAAAATTGAGATTTTTTGCGTTATATAATATGTGAACGGCCCCTTAAGCTCATTTAAAAATCATGTAGCAAAGTCTCACTTTTAAGGCACCCGTATGCTATATTCAGATGCCAATAAAAGAACCTTTTCTGAAATATGAAAAAAAGTTTAAAGAAATCAGAAAAAGGACGACAAACTGTATTATGCCAAAATGATCTCAATAACAAACATAAGATGACCGGGATAATCCTGAATAAGAACAATAGCTCGTTGAACACAGATTTACAGCAAATAGGGGCAGAATCACAAACAAGAATCACAAAACCAAAATCATTACTTTTTAAAAGTTGACTTCATTTTAGCATCACCATCACTGAATGTAATAATTATATAGTTTGAAAAATACCTGAGCAAGTCACCAATCTGTTCATTGGATATTTAGCAACATCTGAGAAAGAAACTCTTGAAATATCAAAATTTCAATCAAATCTCTTTCCTCCCACGATTTTAACATTTTTATATCTAATGTACTTAAATATTACAGTTGAAATTTTCAGTGGAAGATTGTATCAGAAGAACAATTCAATAGACATGAAATCAGTGTGACCAAGCCATCATATAAGTTAGCACAGAATTATCAGATCTCCATAGAGTGCCGTCTCTGTCAATCTGGCTGGCTCAAGACAAGAATAAGAGGCTCTCAGATGGGACTGAGCAAAAATATCAAGGAACACCCTACGAGGAGCAAAACCCGGAACTTAATTCACTTGTCAACTAGAAGTCAATGCAGTTTATCTCACAGATAATAAGAAATATGCGGAAAATTTGGCAAGTTGGCTGGACTCTCGGCGGCACACTTCAGGTCAGACTGAAGCCGGCAGATTCAAAACTTCAGCAGGTCTCAAGGACTGCATAACATAAAAACAAAACCAAAGGCATTACATCTGGTTGCCGAGGCCACCATGGTCTCAAGGTTGTTATATGCTGTGCCAGTGTGGTGGGGTCTAGCGTCAGCAGTCAAACGCAATTTAGGCTTTGCGTTGAGTGGTTTCTTGCAAGGCTGTGTGCCTGGCTATCTCCCACCTGGCACCGCTACCATCTTGTCAGCTGAGAACCTCCTCTTCCAGTCCATCATCATTTGGAATGAGATGCATGTCCTATGCCACTTCTTTCCGCCACCAGTGTGGCAACCCTACGCTCTCCACCCCTTACTCATGACAAAAGACTCTAAGAATTACATACCTTGAGTTCTATATAAGAGTATTCTCAAGCCCTCCCATTGACTCCAAATTTCAATAACTCCAACATTTATTCTTTTCTTTCTCTTTTTAGTAGCTTAGTGTGATGTTAGTGGCGAAGCGGCATGTCTTCCTGTGTGATGTATAATAAACGAATATAATATATACGGTAACAATAATTCAAGCACGTCATGACAAAAAGAACAGTCATATAAGTGTCATTGTGCGAAATAACCCTGATCTGGTGCAGTTCAACAGAGCAGGACCAGGTAAGACAACTTACATAAGCCATCAATGATAGAACTTCATCCGAAAGCATGCCAAGATCCCGGATGACATGTACTGGTTCCCATCCTGGGAATGCCTACGACGTTATTGTCTCTGTCTATCTTTGTTCACAACTATTAAGAGCCCAGCCAGATGAACTCAATTTTCAATGGATTTGAGCCATAGCCAGTTCAATGACATTCAGACATTGCTACACCTTGATAGACAGGCCAGCACACCTAATAAGATGGCATCTCGAGTAGGGCTTAACATCATCAGCATGTTGGTCCACGAGCTGTCACGACTTGTGTCAGGTCAGCTATATGAAAGACGTACCAAAGTAGGGGTCTAGGACATATCCCCCCGGACATTTCCACCAAAACTGGACTGACGAAAATAATTCTTTTCCTTAAATAGAAGCTGGATTTATTTGCTTAAATAGAAATTGGACTGATGAAAGAAATTCTTTGCTTAAATAGAAGTTGGATTGATGAAAGAAGGTGTTTGCTTCAATAGAAGTTGGATTAATGGCAGTTATCATGGACAATGGTAGACTTACCTACTTACTGTTCGGGGGAAATGTCCAGGGAGGAAATGTCCGGGGGGAAATGTCCGGGAGGAAATGTCTGGGGTGGAAAGTTCGGATACCCAAAGCAGACCAAGGACCTAGCCATGTGGGACACCATGTGGGTCTGCTAACGACCATCACGATCTGCCCATTGAGAAAAGAGCTGACTGTCATTTCAGCAACTGACCGTCAATTCCTCTGTATAAAACGCGAGTTGTGGCAGCAAGATGTTATAGTCCAATGTGTCAAACACCTTGCTGACATCAAGAACATCCATAATCTTGATCTGTCATAGTCATTGGCATTTTCTGGATCAAATATGAAAGTGAAAAGATGGTTGTTTCTGCTGAATGGCCCCTCCTTAAACCAGACTGCAGATATCGTAAAAAAAACTGTATATGGTCAACACAAAAAGCAAGTACGCGAGTCTTCATTTCGCCAGTGACTGAAAATATTCTGTTCAACTGATGGTAATTTCTTGCTGTCAGGAAAAAGTGCAACTAATGATTTCTTTGGAAATCTTGCTTTCGATATATAATTGCAACTACAAAAAAGCAGTGCTTTTTTTCTAGAAAAAAAAGGTTCCTGAACTCAACATCAAATTCAGAACAGTTATAGTGGCATATTTTATGGTAATATTTCTATTTTATATAATATCAATATCAATAAACACTGAAAGCACTTAGATTACATAAAGATATCTAAATAATTTACAAACATTTTAATGAAAAATTAAAATTAGCTAAATTATTTTTTAATAGCTGAAAAAAGGTCCCGGAACGGCGTTCCGGACCGTTCCAGCTGAAAAAAAGCACTGCAAAACAGAATGAATCTGATCATACAATTATAATCAGCATGAAAGTGACTGCAATTACAATAAAACAACAATGATTAAAATTATAATCACAATTTCATATATTCGTTTATTGTGTTAACAACAGACATAATGCTGTAGGTGTACATAGAAAAAAACCATCTAGATATTATAGTATGAAGTATTAATCGCTTCGTAAGAGTTCAGAAATAACATACGAGATATAAAATTTCATGAGTCCTTGTCAATTACAAACAGACTGAATATGATTGTGATTACAATAAGAACAAATATGATCACAAATAAAATTAAAATGAATCTGACTACAACAGAAATGAACAGAAATGAATAAGATCAGAATTACATTGAGAATGAATATGATCGCCATCACAATGAATATGATCCCAATTACAATCAGAACAAAAGACGATATTTGCCAACAGAATGAACAGGATAAAAACTGCCATGAAAATTAATGTGACTGCAATAACATCTTGAATGAATATGATAACAATCACAATCAGAATGAATACATGATTATAATAAGAATAAGAAAATATATGATTGCAATCACATTATAATGAATTCATGTGATTATAATTACAATTAGAACGAATATGATGACAATCACAATCTAAATGAACATGACAAAAATAATAATCAGATTGAATTTGATTCCAACTACAATCAGAATATTACAATAACAATGGGTATGATAGCAATTGCAAGTATTCATTCATTCATACATTTATATAGCGCCCCTTCCAGAGGACTACTCAGAGGCGCTCCCGACTCCAGCACGGCCAAAAAGTACAGTTTTGAGCTTAGTATAGAAAGTTTCAGTAAAAGTCCCAGGGAGCAGGCGTATCTCCTGGGGGAGCCCGTTCCAGACCACTGGGCCCACCACGGAAAATGCTCGATTCTGCATAGTTGCAGTTCGAGCAAATAGCTCAATTATAATTAAACATTCAGTTATGATGACCATGCCATCTTCATCATCATCATATCTTCTTAGCTTTCGTGGCTATTTCAGAATCTTGCACATTATCTGAACTTGTTTTAGACAGGCACAAACAGCTCAACAATCTGCCCAGTGGCAACAGAAATGGGATGACTTCAGGAAAACAAGACATCTGCATCGCACATCAGGAAGAAAGCAGATAGAGAGCAGCCAGAGAACTACTCAAGTGGGATAGGTAGGCACACCACAAGGTGGAAGACTATAAGAAAGAAAGGAGAGAAGCAAAAGTGGTAGAAGACAGAAGCAATGCAGTTGGAACGAGAAGGCAATAGAGAATAGTAAATGACAAGACTCAATGTTTCTATCTACGGATTGATGGATGGTGATTACTTCTGTCTAAAACAATCTGAAGAGGATCTATAGATAAGTAAGTGGTCCTTCAGTGAGATTCAATATTTCATTTATGGCTAATTAATTAGCAACATAGGCATAGACTCTGTGTGGGCAGCTGGGGCATGTGCCCCCCCCCCCTTCGCCCCCAATAACTGAGATGGCAGGTATTGCCCCTCCAAACTATCCAGAGGAGAATTTCTTGAAATATTAAAAACCTCTTCAGAAACAGAGACTGAAATACTACCATAAATTCCATAATGAAAACAAAGCTTTATTTTTATCATCCATATCTTGAAGTCTTCAAGACTTCAATATGAAACAAATTTACATGTAAATAAAATGCAACCATTTCAAACTGAAACTGCGCTCGTTCTCGTCTCTACACTGGATAACATCTTTTCGTCTATTGACAATGGTAAAGTCTGCCTCTCAGTATGCCTTGACCTCAGTACAGCCTTCGACACTGTAGACCACCAGCTACTTTTTTCAAGACTCATCAAAAGCTTCAGTTGTCTCTGGAACTGCCTTAAACTGTTTAGCTTCCTACCTCGGTGGCCGTAGTCAGCAGGTGGGCATCGAAACAGCTCGATCTGAGCCCGCTGTGTCTTGGTCTTACACGATTGGCAGACATCATTATGCACTGTCTCAAGTGCACAACACACTTGTTGCATGCACACCACTGAATCCTCAGGTCGACAGGACAAATACAGTTAGAGGTCATCTGCAAACTGATGAGATGTGAGACCCAGCGACGCCACAACATCATCATCTTGCGCCAAACTGTCCGGCGCCGAATTGTCTTGCGCCGAATTGTCATAGCACCCATGTGTGGTTGCTTTAATATGGTTCTGGCCAGGCAATTCTTAAGCACTTGTAATTTCTGTAGATCTCTGTTAGGATTAAGTCTAATCTAATGTAATGATTTGATCTGTGGAGCCATTGATGTAATAATGCAATGGCAGGGCATCCATCGGTCGATGTTTGCTAATAAGCAAAGTCGTTTTGTCAACCAAATCCACAGCAATTCTGGTCAAAAGCGAAGAAGGGAGTCATCCAAGAAGACACAGAAGTAGTCTATCGGAGGAAATGAGTCGAGATCTAAAGACCAGAACAGACTCTGCAGAACAGAATTTTCCCTGAAGAGATCAGTAGAGTCTTGCAAATGCAACTGAAAAGATGCACCTACTGACAGCTGCTGTCCTTGTGTGTACATATGTATGTGGACTTTTATAAAGCACATTAGCAAGAGTTCTAGATAAATACATGCATATATAAATGACATAATTACGAAGGCCAGCTTTCCTTCAACATACATAAATGACATAGTTTGGCATAGCCTTACCAAGGCCAGCTTTCCTTGAATAGGTCCAATGGGAGACATCTTGACAGTGTTATTCTCATCCTGTGGGAGAGTGGAAAGTGTCTGACCAGTGATTCCACTCTCACTGACACCCTGGCATTGTCTAATCAACCCAGAGCTGCCCAGGCCACAGGTGCTGCTGCTGCTGAAATAGCAGCTGAAAGAAAAAGTGCCAAGTACACTGCTATTCTACGTGCATACTGCTTTGAGCCCTTGGCCTTCAAAACTCTTGGTCCAGTAAATCAAGAGAGTTTCGCTTTCTTCAACATAACAACAACAACAATAATAATATCATCACTATTATCATTATTAGTATAATTATCATTGTTTTCACACCAAAAGGTGTTAAGCACCCAAGGGCAAATACATCCAATGACAACAAAACATAATATTATTAAAAATTGCAGCATAGAATGCCACAGTGCATTCATCAGGAGGAAAGCAGAATGGGGAAGGGTTACAACAGAACCAGGACAGATGAGCTTCTGTGAGTGCAGCAGAAATCTCTGTGAATAAGTTGAGTTAACTTTTAGAAAGCACAGTGAATGTTTCCTACCATATTGGCATTTGTTTCCCTGGTATCCTTCAGGGCAGGAGCACAACGCTTCTCCATGGACACAGCGACCACCATTGAAGCACAGACTGCTGACACAAAGACCACCTGCACAGTCAGACAGAAACACTGAATCATGTTCTACAGAATATGGCCCATAAGAGAAGAGAAGAAGAGAAGAGAAGAGAAGAGAAGAGAAGAGAAGAGAAGAGAAGAGAAGAGAAGAGAAGAGAAGAGAAGAGAAGAGAAGAGAAGAGAAGAGAAGAGAAGAGAAGAGAAGAGAAGAGAAGAGAGAGAGAAGAGAGAAGAGAAGAGAAGAGAAGAGAAGAGAAGAGAAGAGAAGAGAAGAGAAGAGAAGAGAAGAGAGAGAAGAGAGAGAGAAGAGAAGAGAAGAGAAGAGAAGAGAAGAGAAGAGAAGAGAAGAGAAGAGAAGAGAAGAGAAGAGAAGAGAAGAGAAGAGCCGTCCCTTAAGCTAACCCTGAGGCAGCCATGGGTATGAAGTGTTGGCGACTTCATTTTCTTAGCCTTGGCATATGAATGTGAGTGGACAGTCCTCTCCCTTGCCATCTCATCTTCCCAACAACAGTCTATATTCAGTGTACTCATTATAGCTGAGTTGGCAAGGGGTGCAGGTGGAGCAGTCTCTAAACAGATTTCTGCCCTGGCGGGATTTGAACCTCTATGTTGACAGACCAGCACACTAACCACTACACTATCGAGCATCCCAAAACCACCTGTAACACCACATATATCATTTCATATAGTAAGTGGTATGGTAAATGTAGTGGGACAACAAAGCAAAGCAGAGGGACAGAATCTATGAGCAAAGCAGAAGAACAAAGCAACAGGTACAGATGAGGGACAAATCCGTTGGCAAACTGCAGGGCGTAAATCTTCATACACAGCAGAGTAACATATAAGTAAATCAACTACAGCGACATAATTATACGTACTTACAGCAGAAGAAAAATCTTCAGGTATATCAGAGGGACAAATATATATATATATAGAGCAAGTGAGAAATTATGCAAAGAAGAAGAGCACTTCCTTAAGCTAACTCTGATGCAGCCATGGGTATGAAATGCTAGGGACTTCATTTCCTTAGCCTCGACATATGACGGCGGGTGGCCAGTTCTCTCCCTTGCGCCATCTCATCTTCCTACCGACAGTGTACAATCAGTGTACTCATTATAGCTGAGTTGGCTAGGGGGCGCACGTCGAGCAGAAATCTTGAACCAAATATCTGCCCTGGCGGGGATTTGAACCCACAACCTCTCAGTTGACAGTCCAGCAGGCTAACCACTACACCATCGAGCAACCCAACAGAATTATGCAAAGTGCAGAAATAAATCTGTATGCGAAAGTGAGGAACATATCTACAGGAAAATCAGAGACAAACATAGGCACAAATCTGTAGACATAGCATGGAAGCACGTCTTCAAAAAGCAAAGGAACAAATCTGCGAAAAAAGCATAGGGACAACTCAGTGAATAAAGCACAGGGACAACTCAGTGAATAAAGCACAGGGACAACTCAGTGAATAAAGCACAGGGACAACTCAGTGAATAAAGCACAGGGACAACTCAGTGAATAAAGCACAGGGACAACTCAGTGAATAAAGCACAGGGACAACTCAGTGAATAAAGCACAGGGACAACTCAGTGAATAAAGCACAGGGACAACTCAGTGAATAAAGCACAGGGACAACTCAGTGAATAAAGCACAGGGACAACTCAGTGAATAAAGCACAGGGACAACTCAGTGAATAAAGCACAGGGACAACTCAGTGAATAAAGCATAGGGATAAATCTGTGGATACAGCCTAGCGACGTCTCAGAAAATAAAGCATACGGACAAATCTGCAGATAAAGCATAGGGGCAAATCTGTGAATAAAGCATATATATAAAGGGACAAATCTGTGAATAAAGCTTAGGTTCAAATCTGCAGATAAAGCATAGGGACAAATCTGTGGAAGAGCAGAGGGACAAATTTGCTGGAAAACAGAGGAGCATATATAATTTCTTACACTAGTTGATAATGTACATTTCCCTTTGCAAGATTAAAATAGTGTGCTTGATCACTTCACATGCACATGTGAATGTTATCTTTCCAAATAGCATAACAGGAACAGACCCAAGTCGCTCTTTCCCAGGCAGCAAGAGTAGAAGTTAATGCAAAGCAGTTAAAAGTAGGATTCTCTTCCATGCCCTGCTCAACCAAAATTAAATAATCAACATTGTGCACAATTTTAGCTTTATCCCTGGTTTTCTGATAAAGTTAAACAAAACGCACGATCTATAAAAACGTAAAGTGCTCGATGAAACTTGCAGCAAATGCAACATAATGACCAGAAGCGATAAAAGAGAATCGAAAGATGACAGAGACGGACTTACTTCTCTGATGTGTAGTTCTGCTGTGGGCTGAAGTAGCAGCCAATCCTTCAGATGCACCATCTACAAAGAACGCACATACGTTCAGCGCTATAAGAACACCAACGACCGTACTCTGATGGAGAACTAAGCCACGCTCCATTGTCCGAAGCAGCAGCAGCAGCAGCAGCGAACGACCTGGTACAGGTTGTTGTAAGAAATGCTGCTTCTGTCTTGTGTGGACTGTCTGGGAGCGAGCAGCGGCTCTTTTAAATGACTTGAAGCAGCCAGAGCGGAGCCAAAGCCGTTAGAGCTCCTCTGCTATACAATCACTTGAAGCACTGAAGAAGGAGGCTGAGACAACCAACTGGCCATTAAGTCAACACTGCCACCCATCCACCACTGGAGAAGGCGGAGGAGGAGGCGGTGTCCAAACGGCAAACAACTGCCAATTATCTCCTTCATCTACCAATCTGACCCCATCCAACCGATGCAACTCTCTACAAGACCTGCCCAACAGGCTTCAACGGACAACGCTATCTCTACGAGGCTCTGGTCTACTGGCAGGGAGGGGCCATGCAGGGCAGTTTTTATCATAAATGGAAATAGACTTAAGGGCCACGTCACCTCAGCAGAAGAATTCCAGTTATAATAACGCCTCTGCTTACATTCGTTTAGATACATCTGGATAATTCTTCCCAAACACCAGATGGATAAACACTGGCAGAGCATGATGTACCCAAGCAGTGGCATAATGAAGGGTTTCAGCGCCCACCCCACCCAGGGGCAAGAGTTAATGACTGCGCCCCTTTTTAATTTTCTTGTCGACTTTTAATCCTTCTTCTCATAGTACTTAGTCTTACTGTATACCACTGAAAGCTAATTTTGCGCCCTCGTTGTGCTGCGCCCGGGGGCGTTTGCCCCCTCTGCCCCCCCTTCGTTACGACACTGTACCCAAGTTTAGACAACTTCAAGGAAACTGTGTTATCTGAAGTGCATCACTTCTGGTCATGTCAAAGTAATTCCAAAACTCACATCTGTAAAAACAAATCTATTTTTATGAAATCAAGCTGTAAAGAAAAGATCTGAGCCAATAAATGAAAAATAAACAATAAACAGATGCCAGAACTGAAATTATGTAAATCAGCGAAGCGCATCTTTCTGTGTAAGCAGTCTTCACAAGGTCATACAAACTACCTTTGTAAAGGTCACAAGAACTGTCTCTGCTCTAAAAAGCCAAATCTTACAACCACAAAGTCCTCCTTCCGTCTTAACATAGAAGTCTGCTGTAGTCAGTCCATCATTTAATCACATGTTGCTTAGCATTGTGCAACATGTGCTGACTGGCCTTTCACTGCCTCTATATTCTTTCATCACATGTTGAAACCATTCTCTGTTTTCCGTTTTGTGTGTGTTGTATTTGATGGGAAGCACTTCTAAGGGGTTTCATTTGAGTATGTGCTATATCAGTGTCAAGATTACAATTCACCTTTACCATGTGGGCTGTCAAGTCGACGACTGCCATGTTAACCACTACCAAACGAACCATTGCCACTTTAACAATACCATAAAAATAGGAATGATGAATAATGACATGGGAGCCAATTGGTTAGAGCCTTGAACTCTTGAACCTTGTAATGCTAGTACAGATTCAAGAATTCCCTAAGACGGAACTATATAGTGGCACTACTAAAAGCTGCTCAGAGGCTGACCCATGATGGATGGTGGGCTGAGTTTGTCCATCAGTCTCTTTATGTACATGTTTATAACGGAACTGACCACTGACCACTGCAATGTTGTAAATGCTGAAATTAGCACGAAGAGCTTTCTTTGTTGAACCAATGACTGACTGATTTTGAATGGATCATCTGTGTAAGGAGTTGAGTAAGTCCTTCACTCACAATTGCTTAGTTTGGTCATTAGTGGTGCTTACTAAGTGCCTAACAAAATAATAATAAGTACACTATTTGAATATGCAGAAAACTGTTGCTGGATAAAATTGTTTGCAGAAGGCTGATGCGTAGAGAGAATAATCAAAAGACCAGCTGACTATATCCTACAAAATGCACTACATGCAAGACTCAAAGGAAAGAGAAAGGAAGACAATGACTACACTCAATAGACAATATGATGATGATGACGATGTAACAAGACTTGGACTAAACATGAGTAAATCACTAGATCTGACCAACACCTGAAAAGAATGGATCTCATTTATTTGTACCTATTGCCACCAAATGGCTGATGTCAGATAATGTCTGATAATGATGATGGCGGTGGTGGCGGTGGAAGTGGTTGTGGTGATGATGGTGATGATGATTGCAAAAAGATAAATCATGACCGACCTCCTCCAAACTTTTATTGCTTGGAATTAAAGTAAATAAGGGCTGTAATGGCAGTGCCATGAATCATTGAGATGAATAATTAAAATACTGAGGTTGGTTTGTGAAAACAATGGCAAGCCTGTTGCATGGCTAGTTGACTTGCAGAAAGTTACTTCTATGAAGAGACCCTTTTCATGGCAAAGGCATCATCATCATCATCGTCATCATCATCATCATCATCATCATCATCATCGTCATCATCATCATCATCATCATCGTCATCAAGGTGCTTGACTTCTTCAAACCTTGACCAGACAGACCTCTACTGCACAGATGTGCATATATATAGTCAGACCCAAAGTTCTCTGCAAACAACATAAGGACGACGACGTCACACACCATTAGCTCAGCAGGGTCCGGTTCATGATCAGAAGGCAGAGCTCTCTGTGCACTGACAGAACGACTGCCCCATCTCATCACTTTTTAGTGAGTCTATTATGTCTTGGAAAACACAAACAGAGACCTACAGGTTCTAAACATGTCTGGATGTCCTGTATATAAGAAGGACTAAGGAGACTGTGACAGATGCCACACAGACCAACAGACACACCTAATGACACACAATAGACAGAAACACTGAGGCAAACATAGACCAAGAAAGACAAAAATCATGCAGGCAGAAAACGAGGCCACCAGGCAGGCCATCAGGCAGGCAGTCAGAGGATCAGGCAACAGAGACGACTACCTACATGCACAGGAGGAAGATCTACACACAAAATCAAAGTGCATTTAGTTCTATTTTGGATAAACTTAACTACTGAGCTCTGCTACAAACAAAACAAGGGAACATTTATGGCCTTGACAGTTGGATGTATGGATAATCTTAATTTCTGAACATTATATTAACAAAGGCGATTCAGCTCTAGGTCTAGAGTAAAATCCACACAGTATGAAATGTAAAAGGCAGGCAGTGAGGGACTTGGCTGGTGCAGAAAATTGCTGACTTTTACTTTTCTCTGATAAAATAAGACAACAGTATCACTGGAATTCTCATTTGTAAATTTTCTTGTCACTCATAGCAAGTCAGCATTAGTACAAGGTGCCAAGATAAATAAGATTTATGATTTGGACTGGATGCATTGTTTCAAAGAGTTGTGCAAAAGCAATTGTGAAGTTATAAAGCATCTGCACATGTCAGTGGCCATGAAAGCTGTTATTTTGCCACCTATCTTGTTGTTCTCAGTGTTTCCGTTAGAGTCCAAAAAGAGGACGTATTACGCCCTGACCTAGAATATTTTTGGACGTAGCTCATTTCTTTCGGCTATCACACTGAAAAATTTCGATGTTTTGGACGTTTTTTACGGACGTAAAAACGGCCATTTGGGCGTTAACGGAAACACTGGCTGTTCTGCTCAATTAATTGGCCGTATCCACATTTTTCTCGATAATTCTCATGTGTCTGGATCTGGTCTCTGCTCTCTTGAGTTTTCTCTATCCTGCTGCAAATTCTCTAAGATCTCGGACAAGCATCACCACAAAAGAGTTCATCTATATATTCTGCCATGGATTAGTGTGCTTTTGGACAGTGTTTCGTCACATGTTATCAAATTTGTTGCCATTATTTCATAAGGTGAACAGACTACCACCAGTTAGTTGCACAGGATGTGCCAAATCCCAGAAGGAAAGGCCTGGAGATTCTTCCAAATGGCATAACTATTTTTCACACGTGTATAATTATGCAGTTGATATGGATAAGAGCAGAAGTGAGTGAACAGAAAGCGAGAGAGGATGAGAATTGTGTGTAGGGATTGAAGAATGAAGGAACAGAGAAAACATCGAAGACATCAACAACCTTTTGTCTGCCACAAGGCATCTTTAGAAACCCTTCAGTTCACTGGCAATCTAGGCACAGATAGTCACCAGTCACCAGACAAACCCTGAGGCCCTCCTCAGCCAATCACCAGTCACCTCAGAACCAACCATTACAGAAATTTAGTCTTATCTCCTCACAGTCAACTCCTCCATCAGACCCCATCAGTGTCAGACATCTCCCACTAATCTGAATCATTAAAAGAGGAAAACACTCAGAGGCAACTAAGCCCAATCACTCATGCTTCCTTTATCTGGCTAAATTTAGAGTGGCTAGAGCCCATTCCTGCACACTGGTCTAATTTTAGGCCATCTATCAGCCAATACACTGTACAGAATTCTACAACTAGCCTGGAGTCACTTGCTCTAAATCAAATGGATCTAGCTAGTTTAAAAAATCTTAAAATGTCTTTCATTCTTTTCAGTAAGCAGTGAAACTCATCACCTCCAGATTGGCAATGAAGCTGCAGAGTGCCAACATCCTTGCCATGTTCTATATTATAACCAAGATCTGAGCACACTGTATAATTACTCTAATAGCTAATCAGATAACATCAGAAAATTTGCACTCCTCTTGAAAAGTTCTTTGTTGAGGCGCGTCTGGCCACAAGCACCTGTTGACAAAGAGACAACGTCATTTCCCTGCTAAAACTGGAAACAAATATCGCAACCGTCTGGAAACCATACCACGACATTCAAGGGGATCAAATGATGCCAGTAATTTCTTAGATATTTCCCAACGTTTGTCTTGTTCAACATCCTGTGAGAGCAAATTGTTGGCATAATTGGAAATGAATTGAACACGAGATTCATACGACCGACCGACCGGCCAGCCATCGTGGAAGCTGATAAGAGATCACGTTATGAGACACGATTCACAAACAATTCTAGTATTGGCATCTGCAAATTAATAATAATAATTAGGATATATAAATGACAATAATTAAATAATCTCTTTATGATTGCACTTTTCTAACCACTAACAGCAGTAGTGTTCATTTTCTGTCAGCATGCCAACATGGGGACCACATAATGCCTATATTCCTATATAGGATATAGGAATATAGGTCATATATGGGCTCCTATTAAATACAGCCCATGTGGGTCCTATGAAATATTCATGGGTTTGCTGGCAGTGAATATTCTGAACAGTTCTTATTTTGCTAATCTACCTTCAGCACAGCAACACATGATCAAAGAAGAGTAAACGGTACAAAGCTCTAGACTGCAAATATTTTGGTACTGGGTGTATCAAAATGTCATAATCACGTATTTTGTTCAAGACTGCCTGACACAACAGCATTCAAGTCAATTCATGTCCTCACTGATGCTATAACATTCTTAAAGAATGCCCAGGCACTGCATAGTTAAAGTCAAATGAAGGAGGCAGAGCATGACAGCTCTTCTACTCTGTATACATCAAGGTCGTACATATTCAAAGTTACAGGTCCATAACATAATGCTACGATAGTATTTGGTGATTATAGCCTGTAGTAAGCACATCAGTAAAGTAAGAAATCAAGGTCAGTTTGGGCAGCTTCATTCAAGGACTGAATCAGAGACGCAAATCTGGCCAAGACCACAAAATCATGACATAGGGTCCCACAAATCAGTATCAGTGAGGGATGATAGTAATGTTATAACTAGGACTGGGCATTTAACGTGTTATTAATGCGATTAATGCGTTAATTAATTAGCGCGATTAAATTTGTTAACACTGTGCCAATTAGTTTTAATAAATGCACTAAAACAATTCTTGACAAAACCGCTATTACAAAGTAAAAGCATTAAGTTTAAACTTTAAACTTTAAAAACTAAAAATTAAAACCAACTAGTAAAAGCATATTTGATTTTTTTTATTTACTGCAAGCATTTATATAGCGCATATTCATCGTAACTACTCAGTTGGTAGAGTAGTTGTACTTACTATCTATTGTGACATGCGATTAAAAAATTAATCGCATCATCAGAAGTTTTAATCGTGCGATTAATTTCGATTAAAAGTTTTAATCGTTGTCCACCCCTAGTTAAAACATAGAGGTAAAATAGAAAAGTCAAAGTAAAATAGGAAATAAACATGAAAATGTTGAGGCAAATGTATTAGTGACACAAAGGACAGGAAAAAGTTTAGAATAAATAACAGAGAATGAGATGTCATGCAAATTTGGAAAACCAAAACTTTTTGCTATTGGCCATATAGGCCAATAGCAAAACGAGGCGACCAGCTATTTCAGTGACTTGAAACTGTGAAATTGGCTCAAAACGTTGTGTGAACCAAACAAGTCTGGAATGTTTGTGATCTGAATGTAGGGTAGATTCCAGAGGTCTTAATGATTAAAAAATAGGTAAACTGCCGAAATGGGGCAGCAAGCGTCTCAAAAAGCCTCTGCTGCTCAATTGCCCACCACGCCACCTTCTCGTGGTACCCCTGTTGGAAACAAAGTGCGTGGTGGACGACCGAGTCCTCGCCGGGATATGCGAGTACCCAGAGAAGAAACTTCTGAAGGACGGATGATAGAACTCGTCAACGCAAGAGCGAGATGGTGTCTCGAGAAAAACACCGAGAGGAAGGACTTGGGAGACCACCTCTCTATATATCCCAAGTATATAGAAGATGAAGCCACTAGAGAAAAAAGCCAACGACGTCAACGATTCAACCTGGATACCGGGAAGAGTCGCGTCCGGCAGGGGAGGGGGTGGGGCCTCCTCGGTCGTCAACCAGCGAAACCCCTGCAAAATCAACATGAAGAAAGATCAGAAAAACAAGATACAAATAGGGACATGGAATGTCCGCACAATGCTAAGACCCGGGAAGCTTGCAAACGTCATAGGGGAGATGAAAAGATCAAAATTGAATGTTATGGGGCTGGCGGAGACAAGATGGAAGGAGGAGGGAGACTTTAATAGTGATGGAATAAGAATCATACACACAGGAGGAGAAAACAACCAAAACGGTGTAGCTGTTCTGGTAGAAGAGAAGATTGCCAGGTCCATAATAAAGATTGAAAGATATGGAAGCAGGATGATTGAGGTCAAAATAAAGGCAGAACCAGTAGATATAGTAATAATACAGATATACATGCCAACAACAACGCACAAAGATGAAGAAGTAAACGATATGTATGAGAGATTGGAGGAAATACTGGATAGAACCAAGGGAACAGATTATGTTGTCATAATGGGAGACTGGAACGCAGTGGTGGGAGAAGGAGCGGAGGGAAAATGCATTGGAAAGTATGGTCTGGGGAAGAGAAATAGCAGAGGCGAAAAACTAGCGGAGTTCTGTGAGAGAAGAGAACTAATACTGACAAACACCTGGTTTCAGCACGAGAAGAGACGTAGGTACACGTGGAAATCCCCGGGAGATATGGCAAGATATCAGCTGGACTACATAATGGTAAGACACAGATACAGAAACAGTGTCAAGAATGCAAGAGCAATGCCGGGAGCAGACGCAGACACAGATCACAACTTGATCATCATGAAGGCCCAGATAAAACTGAAATTCATCAAGAGGAAAAAGAAGATAAGACAGAGATGGAATAAAAAGAACCTGAAAGAAAAGAGCAACAAACTGGGAAAGAAAATAGAAGAAAATCTAAGAAAATACGAAGGAAAATCCATAGAAGAGAGATGGAAAAGACTGAAAGACAATATCATACAGAGCGCCAATGACATCGTCGGAGCAGAAGAGAGAGTACCTGCTAGGAAACCGTGGGTAACAAGAGAAATGATAGAAGAGATGGAGGAAAGGAGGAAATGGAAACACCAAAGCACCGAAAAAGCAAGACAAGAATATAGAAGATTAAACAACAAACTGAGAAGAACAACAGAAGAGGCAAGGGAAAAATGGTGGGACGAGAAATGTCAAGAGTTAGAAGACTTACAGCAACAGGGAAGATATGACAAAGTGTACGAAAAGGTGAAACAGATATCTAGGAAACCGGGAAAAGGAGGAGGAGGAATAGAGGTTAGCGACAAACAAGGTAGACTCCTAAATGAAACAATTGAAGTTAAGAACCGATGGAAGGAGTACGTGGAGGAACTCTACAGAAGTGAAGAGGGAGAATTGCATGACAATCAGGGACTGGAGAAGGAAGAGGAGACTCGAGGGAGAGAGGATGATATTGGCCCAGAGGTGCTGGGAGAGGAGGTAAGAGCGGCCATAAAGGAACTGAAAAACAACAAAGCAGAGGGAATAGACAACATACCAGCAGAGATGCTCAAAAGTCTGGAGGATGGTGCCATGAAAGAACTAATAAGGATATGCCAAGATATATACACAACGGGAGAATGGCCAGAGGACTTCCTGCAATCCATAATAATACCAATTAAAAAGAAACCAAATACAACAGCATGCGAGGATTACAGGACCATTAGCCTCCTCACCCATGCGTCAAAAGTCATGATAAGAATACTAGCAAAGAGAGTGCAAGCAAAGACAGAGGCAATTGAGGGGCTGGGAGATGATCAATTTGGTTTTAGAAAAGGCATGGGAACTAGGGATGCGATCGGAACACTAAGAGTACTAACAGAGAGGAGCTGCCAGAATGGTCAGGATGTATATATATGCTTTGTGGATTATGAAAAAGCATTTGATAGAGTTGACTGGAGAAGGCTACTACATGCATTGAGGCGGATGGGAATAGATTGGAGAGACAGAAGATTAATAGGAAACTTATACATGGGACAAAAGATGCGAATAAGAATAGATGGAGAGTACTCGGAACCAGGAAACGTTGGAAGAGGTGTGAGACAAGGATGTCCACTGTCACCATTACTATTTAACATCTATATAGAAGAGCTTGTCAGAGAGGCAGTAGAGGAGGTGGAGGAGGGGATAAAGGTTGGTGGAAAATGGATAAAGGCATTAAGGTTTGCAGATGATCAGGCAATGTTGGCGAGAAACCAGAAAGGACTGCAAGCAATGATGGATAGGCTAAACACAACATCAACCGAATACGGGATGAAGATTAACATCAAAAAGACAAAGGTATTGAAGATAAGTAAAGGAAAGGAAACTGTAGTCAGAATACACATTGGAGGAAAACAGATAGAGCAAGTCAAAGAATTCTGCTACCTAGGGAGTATGATTACGACAGATGCCAAATGCCACAGAGAAATTAAAAGAAGGATAGCAATAGGAAAGGAGGCATTCTCAAACAGAAGAGAATTACTGAGAGGAAAACTAAACAGGAATCTAAAGATAAGAATGATAAAGACACTAGTATGGAGCGTGGTGCTGTATGGATCGGAGACATGGACAATGAGAAAAGCGGATATAAAAAGACTGGAAGCTTTCGAAATGTGGACATGGAGAAGAATGGAAAAAATCAGCTGGACAGAACATATAACAAATGAAGAAGTGTTGGGAATAATTGGAGAAGAAAGAGTCCTTATACGCACAATAAGAGACAGGCAAAGGAAATGGATCGGACACACGCTGAGAGGAGACTCACTACTAAGAACGGTCATCGAAGGAAAATGAAGGGGAGGAAGACAAGAGGAAGACCAAGACAGATGATGCTGGATTGGATGATGACAAACGGCTACAGGAAACTGAAAGAAGAGGCCCAACAACGAGAGAAGTGGCGACGTCGGACATTTGAACCTGCCTAACAGGCAGAGAACCACAAGAAGAAGAAACATTTTCCACAGTACAACACCTTCTCAACCATGGTAAAAAAAGACTACGGCATTGAATTGCAATATTTAGTCGATACATGATAGGACAACGAATGAAAAGATAATAGGTCATATCATGAATTTTTATTTTGTAGAGCTTGACAAACAGCCCACAGTTGCCTCAGGTAAAACTAACAGGACCATGAATCTGCCTCAAATTACAGAGAACTGGAATCATGATTCACACCTAGGTTACAAATTTGAACACTGTTAGATATTTATATATGTTTACAGAAACAGGAATGAGCAATGTAAGGCATGCTAGAAGATAGATAGAACTTAATGTAAGGCATGCTAGAAGATAGATAGAACTTAATGTAAGGCATGCTAGAAGATAGATAGAACTTAAGCCTACTTGCTTAGATACGAGTCACAGTGCAACAGAACTGTCATGGATTAATGTCATCCATGACGATTATGCACTGTAGGCTACAAAATGACACAAAATGACTGCAGCCTGTTAAACACCCTCAGTCCTCTGAAGTTGAGTTTATTGTTAGTTTTTACGTTCATCCAGTTATTTGTAGCACTTGAACAGCCTGACATCAACTGCTGCTGATTACTGAATATATATAATAACTAGGGTTGCCACCCGTCCGGACTTTACTTCCCTTCGAGCAGCTTTGCCAAAGCTTATAAGCATGCCAGACAAAGGTGCAGATCTTAAATGGGTTGAATTTTTTGGAGCAACGAACTGTTCAAACTTGCAAAATCTCATTGAGCTTGTGTTATTGGTGCCACTGAGCAATGCTCCAGTTGAAAGACTCTTTCCTACAATGAAGAACCTATATGGACTGACCAGCATAACAGAATGTGTGTTGAACTTGTCGAACCTGAATTGCTTGTGAAAACAATTTATAGAATGACCTGTGCGGAGTTCTACAACTTTGTTTTAGGACAGAAACCATTGTTGAAATCTGTGAGGAGTAATTTAAAATATTTATTCAAAGCAAAATAATGATCATCGCATAAAAAGGCTGCTTGAAAACTTGATCTGATCGACAGAATCTGCATGTGTTGTTAAAGTTGAGCTATTTCATAAAATCTGTCACAATTTCACAAAATTGCAGAAATCAATGTTGCAAATTAACCAAGATTCAGAATGCAATAGTAATTACTTCTGGATCACTTCTGGAGCGCCCTACCTCTACCATTTATCACTCATCTCGCTCGCCTTGGCGCCCTGCTTCCTTTGGTCTCCCTGGGGTTCTGTTCTTGGATCCCTTCTCTACATCCCCCTTACAGCTGATGTGGAGTCTCTACTTGCATCCTGTTCTCTTACTTGCATCCTGTTCTCTCATTTCTCTTACCAGAGGAGTGGTAATACAAGTGTACCACTTCAGAGCAATGGTAAGAGAAGTGGGTCCTTCTCTTTGGAATAGCTCTGACCTGCGTTCTCTCCCGCGAGACCTCTCCGACTCTTTTATAAACCACTTAAGACTTTCCTTTTTGACCGGGCCTGGTTCGGGAGCGCCTCTGAGTGGTTGTCTTTAAGGGGCGCTATATAAATTTCATAGACAGATAGACAGATATATATTTTGTACCTAACACAAATCTTTAATTACGACATTTAAAGACACAAAATTTACTCAGTTGCACGATTTGCGCGGTCGCCCCACATGATCGTAACTAATAGGCGTTTTACGAGAAAATTGCGCCCCGACTTCCTAGTTCGAAAAGGTGGCAACCCTAATACTAACTAATAAAATGGAATGGGTTGCAGGCTGAACAAGCACAGCAGTCCAGCCGCAGGCTTTGTGGTGTGCTTTATTCCTTTGTAAACACTCGGCATGGCGGCAAGCTTACAGTATCATATGCTGAAGGATATAATTATTGCGTAAGTTTACTGAGTGTCAGTTAGGGTCAGGTTAGGCGTCGTATTAAAGGGTCTGTTAGGGTCAGGGTTAAGATTAGTGTCGTCATTAGAAAACCTGGTCCGCACAGCATGCCCAAAGCAGTGGCGTAACGAAGGGGGGGCAGAGGGAGGCAGTCGCCCCCGGGCCCAGCACCTTGGGGGCGCAAAATTAGCTTTCAGTGGTACACAGTACTATGACAAGAACGATTAAAAGTCAACAAGAAAATTAAAAGGGGGCGCAGTCATCAGTTTTTGCCCCTGGGCGCTGAAACCCCATGTTACGCCACTGGCCCAAAGATACTATATAAGCTTAATCCTTCAGCCCATGATAGTGATGATACTATAAGTTTGCCGACATAGCTGTGCCCTTCATTCGTAAATTTACATTAACATTTCACAGTCCTCAAGGTTGTTAGTAAAAATGCGGTAATGCTATAAGGTAATTAACCACTAGACATAGGCCTACCCGTCGGTACTCGGTACCCGACCCCGTACGTATGGCAAGCCGGAAAGCTAGTAGATTAAGTAGGCTATATATATATACTCTCTTCTCTTCGTTTAATATTTTCAAACTGACAATTACGCAGTATGATTACAAATCAGTATGTACGGATCATCGTTACGGATGATCACAAGTTATTACAGGAGGTCAGAAGTCGAATTTAACCGTATACGGCAGCCATGCACATTGCACAGCATTGCAGAATTGTATAGCCTACGGCAGCAATAGGCCTACTATAGCGGTAGCCTATAAGCGACTTAGTTGATATCAGCTTACAACTGTCGTTGTAATTAAATTATATACAGTATAAAGTCGTGAAGTATTTCGCTACAACTCACTATTGAGTCAGTTGGTAATTCTTCAGTGACTGACTCCACGCAATAATAATAGAATGTCACGCACTGACGCTGTACACTCCATGTAATGGCTGTTATGCTCAATATAGGTCGATGGTTATGTTACGTGACCCGAATGACGTAACGGAAACGTAAAGTTGCCGAGCTGTATCCAACGAGTTGTATCGATTCCTTGTAATAATGTTATGTAATGTAATAGGCCTATATTGCGTCTTGTATAAAACATTTATAAAGCGCCACTTAAGAGTCTCTCTCAGAAGCGCTCAGCCGCTCAACACGGACGTGGCCATCAAACAGCTGAAAAAATGCGTCTTTAAGAGTTTAGAGAAAACTATATAGCCGCGTGCAGCACGCACAGACGGCGGAAGAGCGTTCCAGATCCGTGGCGCCGCAATCGAGAAGTCCCGACGAGCACAGGTGGTGGTTCGAATTTCGAAACGAAGGTACGTAGGCCTATCATCAAGTCATTTCGCGAGGCAGACCGGAGAGCCCGCCGACCAGTTTGAGTGCCAACTGGAAGGCACAGTTCAGCAATGTAGCCTAGTCCGGAGCAGTAGCCTACCAGTCGTAGCCTTCCAAACCAGCGTGGCAATTTTGAATTGCACACGATCAGCAACTGGAAGCCAGTGGAGCTCACGTCGCATGTAGTCAGATATGTGTGAAATTGTGGAATATCTCGGTAGGCCTGTATCAGCCAGAAGTCTGGCTGCTGCATTCTGATCGAAACCATGCAGTAGCCTACCGTGCCTACGCTAATTTGAGTGCACAAAAACGGACTATAAAATTTTCAGCTACCCAGGCACATGTGGACTCCAAGCACCAATTAATGGACAATAGGCCTATATAATTGCGTCTTGTTTCAACTTATCGCAAACATTGCATCTAGGCGCCAATGGCGGCGCCAGGATTTCAGGTTTGGGGCTACAGTCCTATAAGCCCTTCCCTTTCTCCCTTCCCCATCCCTTTTCTCCATCCCCCTTCCCCTTCCTGTACCTCCCTGAGGCTCCCTCCCTCCCCTCACCCTCTTCCATAACACTTCCCTTGAATCCCTTCGTTTACCTTCCCTCCACCCCTTCCTAGTCCTTTCTTTTCCTCTGCCGCGAAGAGTCACATATTTTAAACGGGATCCGGAGGTTTTTTCACCGGAAAATCTTTCAGGTTCCTGATGCCTGTATGTAACTTTTTAGCACACATCCAGTGAAAAAAACGGTATTTGCATGTCTGGCAACTGCTTTAATAGTCTAATATTATACTAGGGCCTAAAAAGTTTACTAGTTGTAGTCACTAGTGAGTTTTAAGCAACTGCGTTCAGGTTAATTCATTAGACTACGTCCTACTGTCGGTCATAACGCAGAGGCAGTCTTCTGTCACAGTGTCACCCTTGCTGATTTTGTCAATTACCTTATTCCAGTAGGCCTACATCGCTGATACGTAGGCCTACAACAACTCCCTTTCAATCGCTAGTTTGGAAATGTTGCGCCACCTATCGTGCGACATCGTGATGACTGTGGATCGCAAGCATAATTTGAAGAAATTCAATTCAATGCGTTTCATGACGGCGCTGGTAACTGGGACAGTTATAGGCCTAGCGACCTGAAGCATGCGTCAAATCTCTTTAAAACCTTCTGAACAACTAAGGCATAGGCCTACTACAAGTCTACAACAGGCACAAGCTTCAGTACTATTCTTCATCTTGGCTGAATTAAGGATCGAAGAAGTTCTGCCTCTCTTGTCTGATAAGTTGTAATTTTATCTTCTGGCTGTAGACAGTTCTTTTCTTTTCGTCTGGATCCTAAAAGTTCAGATGCTTGTTTCGATAGACTGAGTTCCCGTATCAGATCATTGAGTTCTTCTTGTGAGAACTGCCGAGGTGTTGAAAATTAATGCTTCCTTCGTGTTCGCTTCCACTGCTATCTATTGTGCTACTTTGTAAGTTCTGATTTTCATAGTAAGGAAGGCACGCAGAAATGGAACGACTATTGCCAGTAGAGAAACAAACCCTGAGACCTCTGCAGGATGGGGATCATTCAACGACCACAGAAGAGGCAAAGTCGGATTCGGAGACAGAGCTCTACTACAGTGTTGCCAATGTACTGTAGCCTAGCTATTGTTGTTTATAAGTTTAAATATTATTAAATGGTAAATGGTAATTTCTTTTCTAAAACGAACTTCATATTATTTAACAGTAGGCCTACTAAATACTCTACCAAAATATGAAGTTCATTTAAAGAAAATCTTGTCGTCGCCATCAATTTTTTTATGAACAGACCTCAGGATGTTTAAAAATTGCAGCCTATCATAGTCACACTTTATGCAATTCTGATTGACTCCGAAAGCGAATCACTTAAGGCCTGTTCTAAATTCTAATATAGCCTATATATTTGATTAGGGCCCTATACTTTTACGTCTAACGTCCTCCAATCCTTTTTATTTTTAGCAGTTCCTTAAGCTAGCCTCAGAGGCAACCATGCTGCCATGGGTATGAAGTGTTATAGTGTCTTCATTTACTTAGCCTCGGCGTTTGAGGCATGGTTTGAGGCCGGTTTGGTGACCGCGCTTTCTCAGCGGCTGGCCCCATTTGCTGGAACGGTCTTCCTGCTGTCCTGCGAGCGGCTGACTCAATTGACTCCTTCAAATCTGGACTCGTGTTATTTGTTTTCTAAGGCCTACCCTGCTGTTGTATAGTTGACTGTGAGGCGCCATTGTAGCGGCATGGCTGTGTTACGGCGCCATATAAATTGTCATCATTATTATAATAGGCTATTATTATTGACTATAGTCTTCTCCCTCGCAGTCTGATCTTGCCACCGATAGTGTACTCATAGTTGCGTTTGCAATATGGGCAGAAGTGGAGCAGAATTTTCGACACAAATTTCTGCCATGGCGGGAATTTGATCCCCGATCTCTCAGTTGACAGTCCAGCGCACTAACCACTAGGCCTGGAATATAGGCCTAATGTATCGCGCACTCCTACAGCCAGCGTATATTTGCCTGCATGACATTGCTAGTCCATGTATTTACTTCAATGACTTCAATTTCCTCAACTAAGAAATCGTAGAGTGGTTTCGTATCCGACAGTAGGTCTACATACGTAGTGTAATAAAAATTTATATGAAATACCCCAATGGACAAATTCTGCAGAGACATGTTTCTATTGAATCTGCCAACCTGCCTTAAATTTCTCCTTCCGTTCAATGAATGGCTGCTTCGTAGATGCCTTGCAATTTTACTATACTAGCAAAGAACAAATCAAATCAATTCATTATTTATTATTTAACCAATATTGTGCGAAACTCGAACTAATTAATTATTGCTTTCATTAAAGAACAGACAGACTTTCGCAGCAACTGCTGCGACCACAACGTGGCTAATTATAGGCCTACAGCAGCCATTGTTCCAATTACTGTAATGTGAATTCAATGTATGACATTGTGTAGCCTATGTATGCGTGCATGTTATTGTTAATGCTAATTAGTAAATTCTATCGTCCCGACAAGGAATTAATTATTAGCCGATGGCGCACCAAAACCAAGCCATAATCAGGACCGTTAGCTATAGGCCTAGAGGCAGCCTTAGTATGGTGATTTAGGTTCGACCAGATGACCTGGTTGACTAATGACAACTCTGGGCCTGATTTTACGCAATGTGGTTGTTGGCATATTTTATAGACTATAAAATGTCTATGACGCAAAGTCTGAATGAACTGTAAGTTCATCAGTGGAATCGGTTTGGCAGAGAATTTGTCATAGAATAACAGAATAGGACAACGACGCAATCCAGGGAACCTCCCCCTCTTACTGGTTCAGACCATCTGCCTTGAATCGATCATTGGCTGATCATGTTTATCGGGGCATTGCACTCAGGGTTCTTCTTGGCCAACCGAACCAAGTTGGACGACGCAAAGTAAAAAATGATTCTTGAGAAGGATGGTTAGGCCTACAGTCTACGAAAGACGGGTAATGAAGCAGAGACATTACAACGAGGGTAAATATAAAAAGAACCGTAATCGTAATCTCCAAATTTCTAAACGTTACTCGAAAGCTAAGCGCAGGGCACCAGCTTATTCATGAGCGCTGCGTAGCGTCAGATGGGTTGTTCAGAGACACTGAGTGAAGTTGTCCGGTTGCCAGAGGGAGGAGGTAGAAGAACAGGAAATTAATAGTAGGCTATGAAAAAGCAAAGAGAGTAAACTTCACTGTGCAAAATGCAAGTCTTAAAGAATAGGTTGGCAATTATAAAACTGACAGGAAATGCTGTTAGACACTTGGCAGTATTTAAAAAAACTAAACATTTATTAAGCGCCGTCGTAATTGTATTACAGAAGCTGCAACGTTGTATATATCTATGATGTGGTGTAGACCAAGAGCTCGACGAATTTCATGACGGCGGTGAAATGCCGGTGTATTAGGATGCCACAAGGTTCATCGGAACGAAGGCCATCGTCTACTCAACGCTGTTTACTATCCGACGGGGCGGGGGGGACGGCATAGTCTAACAGCTTCAGGGAAGCGTCATCAGTTGATCAGTGATCACCGGATGCCTTCTTTCTCATTCAGTTTAATCAGTTAGGACTGCAGTCTCATATACAGTTTGATCGCTAGATGGCGTTGGCCTTTCATTTGATCGCCAGGTGTCGTGTGGGCGTCGTCAACGGTCAATCCATTGCACCGCTGCACGGCAGATGTTCTGCAGAAAAACCTGAAATCACCACAAAACACAAACACTTTAATTATATGCCTGTGTAGCTTTAATTTATTAACAAGGCACATAATAACGGTGCAGAAATAATATAGGCGCATAGTAATGAAAGGGCAACATCAAATCTTGGTATCAAAGTACCCCACCTCGATCGCAGTGCATATTTTAACTGTAGGCCTATAACTACTGGGACAAATGTCCCAGTAGTTTTAGGATTTGCCCCAGTAGTTTTAGGATTTGTCCCAGCAGTTTTGGTGATTTTCCCATGTAATACTCAACTTTCAGTATTAGCTTCCAATAACATTGAAAGTCGTGTTGCAGACTTTGTCCCAGTAGTCCAAATCCGTTAAAATATGCACTGCCACCTCGTATAGTCAGCCCGTTAAGGTCAACAGAGTGGCCAGCCCGAAAGGGCAACATCATATCGGCCTACAAAATTCTGTCATCAATATGCTATCTTCCTTCATTCGAGCCTGAATATGCAAACAAATCCTACGCGGATTTTGGCATCCTCCTAAACTTTTCAGAACGAGTCATTGTACTGCTTAGTCTGCTTATGTATTATTTCCAGCGGTTGGCTGGTCCGAAGAGTGCATAAGTTCTCAGAGAAGTCTCAAGACACCCTATTGGGTGTCGTAAAATCAACAACTCCCACTGTCTCATCCAGTCTCTGCGAGCTGCATGGCTCTCAGGATTCAAATCGTCTGAGTGATTGCTCTTTTCGATCCAAAGTTCACCCTTTAGGAACATCCAATGTCTCTGACCACCTTCTGTGGACGTGATCAACATAGATCTCGTCCAATGAAACTGATCATTTCTCCAGTTCCACCAGGCGCTGAAATATCAGCTGAAAGAAAAAGCACCCAAATACACTGCTAATTGACCCGCAAACTGATCTGTGCCCCTAGCCTTCGAAACTCTTGGCATCAAAGTACCCCACCTCGTAGTCAGCCCGTTAAGGTCAACAGGGTCCGATGTCGATGTCCGCTGAAGTGCGGACATCGACAGAGGAAGGACGATGATAGCCAAAGATCAAATGCGAACAAGAAAAGGGATGAGTAGAAAGAAGGTAATAAATGATGGGCATCTTTAATGGACGAACCCAGAGCCTCCTCCTCCTCCTCCTCCTCCTCCTCCTCCTCCTGCTTCTGCTGCTGCTTTTACAATCGACCTTACGACCTTTGACACTCCACCTCTTCTCGTTACCATTGTAGTGTGCAACTCAACTCTAAATCTTTAAAACTTTAACGACGAGAGTCAGTGGCGTAGCTAGCTTTTCATGGGCCCGGTGCAGGGGTCACGTATGGGCCTCTGTTTGGCCCTCTAAGGCCTGAAACCTTGCGTTCTTACGAACTTACCATGCATGGACTCACGTATAAGCCTAATGCCTAAATCAAGGTCTTATAGGTCACAGTCATGCAGGTGCGTATTATTTCGATACATATCATGCAGATAAATCAACCATCATTAACCAGAATTAGTTATTCCGGTCACTAACTTCATTGTAGGCCTACTAGTGCTATAATGCTATTGCTGCAGACCACAGTCTGTTTGTGTACGGCCTACCAAAACTAAACAATGACATTTCATATTGAAGGATACAAAACACCGCACTCACAGAATGAACACGGCTGTGTTATAAAGAATGAGACGGATCAATTAGAATGTTATAATTTCAGTTATTTCTCAATCGAATTTAGCACGAGTGTCACGCTGCATACTTATTCACTTATAGTACTAGTACTTAAAACAATGCCATGAAATAATAGCGTTTTCTTTCTACATTTTGTTCAGCAATCATCAATGTCAATCATCTTCGCAACGTAAATCATCCTTGCACGCTCATTCTCAATAGATAGCAGTGCAAGATCAGAAAGCTTTTCTTGTGACATTGTGCTTCTCAAATAGTTTTTGATGATTTGCGTGTCTCCTGTCGAAACATTCGAACATCACAAGTTCACAACTACTAAGATCTGCCACCAAATTAGCAGGAATGTGAATTCGATTGATAATTTCAGTGTCTCTGTGGGCCTCAGAAGGTCGTGGGCCCCTGGAGGTCGTGGGACTCGGATCCTTGCGCCGAGTCCCTCTCAGCGGTGACCTCCACATATGATAGCTACGCCGCTGACGTCCCTTAAAGGGACTAGGAAGCCAATGCAGCTCGTCGTTAAATTGTCCAGTCACAAGTGGATGTTCGACGTCGTGTAAGCATTAATCACTAACAGTATATTACGATGACAAACATGACATAGTTATCGATAGTGAAACACTTCGAGGATGATAGCAACGACGATGAGGATAGCAACGACGATAATAGGCCTACGTGATGAAGAAAATTGAAGAGATCGAGATTAAGTGCCTGGCAGGGTCTGACGTCTTCTTCTTCTTCTTCAAATTTGGATTTGCCTACTCTCCATAATCGACTATAGGCATATATATATATATATATATATATATATATATATATATATATAATTAACGATACAGATAAAGTGCCTGGATATTTTATGTATATATATATATATAATTATCGACGATTGCATATGCCTGTCTAGATATCTAATTTATTGCGATGCGTAGGCTGATCTGACCTAGTCGTTATACGGATTAGGACACTGATAAAACTCGCCTCTTGCGGATCTAATTGAGTCGTTAATTAAAGACGGAACGAAGCGACGGTGTGAAGCGTCGGCGGTGGCTTACATAGAGAGGTGCTAACGAAGGGGCCTCCTCTTCTTCGTCTTATCGTCTCTTCTTTATCTCGCCAAGTGGCGTCGCTTTTCTCGCCTAGCGGTGACAACAAGATACGACGATTGGACAACTTGACACACTTGAAACTTGAAAATAACGACACGGACTCGAGTGTCGCTTCCACCTCATTTATAACCAACTCCAACGCTTGTATTTGACGCACAGAGGATACTCGAACGCACAGATGAAGAGTTCCCAAGTCCATGTACGCCTCTCGTCAAATGGAACCCCCCCCCCAACGACCGGTTCATGACCACTCTTCAGTTAAATTTAAGCAACACACCCTTCAACAACGATAGCCCAGGGTTGTCTAACCTCTGGCCCCCGCGGGCCAAGACCCGATCCAACGGCGGCGTTCACGGGGTCGCCTAGCCGTTCGAAGCTCACGAGGGTTTCAAGTAAGTTTACGAACAATGCTAATGTCCAACGATCTTGCATGTTTCGTTGATGTAACTAAATTTGAATATTTGAATATCAAACTTAAAGGAATGGGATCCGTTTGTAGAGGAAATAAGGAATAGCTACGATCCCTTTAAAGGTTCAGATTATTAAGAAATGGGTAGACGAGTCTAAAGAATGTTGTACATTTCTCAACACTTCTGTTAAGGCTGCTGAAGCCGTGATCCATGACCCGAATACTATGAGTTACTGTTAAACCTCGACTGAATTGTACCCCCACCCCACCCCTTCACAAAGAAGAAAGTGATATGCGTAGATCCATTACAAACTATAAATCCAGCTGATGCTTAAGAAATATTTCAACTGAAACTTATTGAGAGTCATTGCGTCATTAATCAGTAATTAACTTAGCAATTTGTGCTGGCATCATAAAGGAAGTCACCAAAACACTCGATCCTTAATAGTTTGCAAGAAATATATTTCCAAAGAGACGCTTTCAAATCTATCAACCATTCATTTAGGTTCGTTTCACTGTTTGGCAAGACATCGGTAGGCCTATACAAGGTGAACTGCTTAAATTCTCTAGACTGGAAAATATAGAGTACTGCAAATAGACTGCAGGCGTTGATTTGAAATACTTTGAATTGCTGCGTCAATTGGTGAACCAGAGGCAAAGCAAAAACAATGCCAACTATCTGCATGTATTTATGCATTCTTATACGTGTACTTACAGCCTACGTGTCGGCCTCGTCCTTCATCCAAAGGAGGAGGTAGACAAATTATTTTATTATCACTAGTGTTTGTCTTAGGTCGACGAATCTTTCGGGTTAAGCCCTGCAGCCGGGATTGGGGTCAGCGTTTAGTACTTGGTTCCTTTTAACAGTTCTGAAATAACTGTTGAATCCAATTCACACTATACACACGTAGCCTACATGCTCTCTTTCTCTATAATTTACTTTTAGACAATTCATACGATATTAGCCTATGGTGTTTTGAACGGTTTCTTTTTGGTATAATTTTGTCAGATTTAAATGTAAGAAATGAAAACATTTATAATGATATATATTGAATTTCTGACTGGGGAAATCGAATAATTACAAGAAAGACGGGAAAGAGGACACATAGACCTAAAAACCATATAGCAGCAAGAAGCAAAAAGAAGAGCTTATATAGCCTAATACCTGTCCGCTGCAGCACGAACAAGGATTATCAATGTAGAGGGGTATGAGAACAAGCGCCCTACCTTTACCTAACCTGCCTGTTGCCATTAATCGAACTCAAGTCACAGAAATGATTGGCGTCAGATGAACGGCGTGTGCTTTCAATTTTGATCAGACCTTTAAGATTAAGGACGTTCTAAACACGGTTTAGACATGGTAGCGACATTTTTTATCAATAAACAAGCAATAAACCTACAAATAGTACTTGAACTTGGTTCAAACGAATCTTAATCATAGGCTAATGAACAACTGGGGAGTGAATATGCATATTATAAGCTTAGGCCAGCGTTTGTATAGAGTCATCACCCATATGGCCCCAGTATAATAATATGACTAAGGTAACAGTTGAAATATGAAGCAGCGGCGTATAATGTAGGCTGTCGAATCCTTTATATCTTTGTACAGGTGACAAGACGGTTATCTGCCATGCATCACCAAGTTACACCTGCTCAGCCTTCTTAATGCATGTACACATGTGGCATGCTTACCTGCCACGACGATGCCTACCTACCTACCTGTCCGCTGCAGCACGCACATGCCCTACGCCCCCACCATCCCTCCACCACCCTCACCTCCACCAAGCCCTCCTTCTCTCGTTCGCCGTCCGTCCACCTGCGCCGCCGCCGCCCGAGACGACGATGAAGGTGCTGCCCCTAAGGACGCACAGGTGCGCAGATCGTTTAATGCAATATGCGTGTATAGATATCCTTTCTTTTGAAATTATGTGTGTATGCAGGTGTATCTATCTACACATATACACGCAGGTGTAGGTTTATGTATACATGTACGTACATACACATATATAGGAGGCTACGCTACGGTGCTGAAAATTGACCAAACTATGCCCAATATCTATTCTTACTGTTTCCCTATAGGGTCAATTGCTGTTAATGGTTCGGATTGTCATTCTCCGTTCTTACCTCTCTGATCAACCGATGGCAAATACCACTCGACAAGAAATGGCACCAGAATTATTATTGTCTTTGCGCGTCATAGGAACAACTTCCTTCGTGCATGCACATGAAAGACGAAACTTATCCTTTCTTAATTAATCATTCGCTTCTCACTGAATACGACGCAGTTACCCTATCCAACCATGGTTCGTTGTAATAATGATGATGATGATGATGATGATGATGATGATGATGATGATGATGATGATGATGATGATGATAATAATAATAATATTAAGCATCATCGTCATCATCAGGAAAGTTTCAAATGTACACAGTCACATAATAAATGTGATTCTGTTCGTACTAAAGGCCAACCGTCAATAATTATTAGGTCAGCGATGGCGACTTTGAGTTTGAGAGAAGGTGCGATGTATAGATTAAACCGTTATTACTAATTGCTCCGTTCGTTTGTAGGCTACAATGTATTATTATAATGACGTTGCTAAATCTGTTGCAAATGGCTGCTGTGACCCGAATCCAAGACTTACAACCAAACAAAAGATCATAATAATTCCACTTGATGTCGGCTGTAAACAGCTAATGATGTTTTACTATTCCCAGGGTATTCCACTGTAAGCACCGACTGTATTTTAAGCGTATGTTGATGTGCGTGCGTGTGCGTGCATGTGTGTGTGTGTGTCTGTGTGTGTGTGCGTGCATGTGTGTCTGTGTGTGTGTGCGTGCATGTGTGTGTGTGCGTGTGCGTGCATGTGTGCGTGTGTGCTTTGCTCTTCAATTATTAAGTCTGACGACTACGATGCAGCCTCTGTTGGTTTCCTGCAGAAAATCAGATCCTTGTTCGTCGCAGATTAACCTCCTCGGTCGGCGCCCTCCTTCCGTTTCTCCCTCCTCAGCCTTTTCCTCCTTCTCCTTCTCCTTCTCCTCCTCCTCCTCCTCCTCCTACCGTACGTAGACCACCTGATAAGACTCATATGGGTGACAGCGCACCAGCTAAGACCAACGACCTCCTCCTCATATCGTTATTACCAGCTGTTCGCTCACAAGAACACCATACGCCTCAGACAGACAGCCAGCCAGACAGACAGACAGCCAGCCAGACAGACGGCCAGACACACAGACAGACACACAGACAGACAGATCGACACTTGTGTTCGATGACGGGGGGCGGCCAATCTGCCAGATGTCTGCGGCGCATGGTAAACACTGCAAGGCGGCGGCGCCCGCTCGACGCCCATCCCTGGCGTCCTCCTTCCCCTTCCCCTCCCTCGGCTGCTGGCCCTCCTCGCTCTCCCCTCCGAGGAGAGCAGCGTGGCCGCCAGATGTCCTGCTCTTGCTCCGATCAAAGTCTACGCATGCGTTCAACACTTGACTACTTAGACCGAGTGAACGATGCTGTGCCAACCGAACGAAACATCGCCAGGGAGAGAGGAAGGAAGGAAGGCTCAGTGGCGGGAAGGAAGGAAGGCTCAATGGCGGGCAGAGGAAACCGGGTGGGTGGCTACTCCGCCTAGGGGCGTAAAGGTCTATCAAGACGGACGCAGGAGGAGGAGGAGGAGGGGTGAAACAAATTGCCAGACGATCCATGTTTACTATTATTTCAGTGGTTGTACGCGTCAACATCTGGTTTCAATGAGAAAGCGAATCCGACCTCGGCTTAGGAGAAGATTGCCGCTGCTGCTGCTGCTGCCGACGCTCTCGAATCACCGGCTCATAATCCGCCGCCCCATCTAGCAGCTCCCTTATACACTCATAATCCCCTCCCCATATAGCAACCCCCATACCCACTCATAATGCCCCTCCCCATCTAGCAGCTCCCTTATACACTCATAATCCCCGCCCCATCTAGCAGCCCCCTTACACGCTCATAATCCCCTCCGCATATAGCAGCCCCTCCCCAATCAGGCAAAGTGCAGGTGATAGTGGACGAGGAAGTGAACTCCACAGCTGTAATTGTAACTTGGATTTATTCACAAGTCTTATTCGCCAATTCTTTCATCCTAGACCGAAGCCGAGGTATCAGCGAATACAGGTCATCGGGTGATTTCAGCATCTGGACAGTTTGATGGCTGCGTCGTCCTTCCATGATCTGACACTGCCTCTGCCTCTGCTCTGTAACAGAACCCAGGGGCATGGATCCACCGCCGCCGCCTTTGCTCTGCTCAGCTGCCGTCCGTCAGACTTCTTCTGTCGATGGATGGACGGAGTCGCAACTGAAGACTTCCTCTGACAGCAGCAGACGCCGTTTGAAAGGCAAGAAAGGCGGCGAATGACAATTACCAGAAGACCCGCAGCTGCAACATACGGAGCCGCAATCTACGAATAATTCATGATAGACCCATAAACTCCTATGCATTTATATTACAGTAAGATATCGAAGTTCATGCATTATAAGTATAGGTCACACGATCTCATATACAAGGTGTAGACTAGGTGGCAAGGCGGCTAACGCTCCTCCTTTTCACCTCTGAGACGAGGGTTCGAATCTCGGGCCATCGACATAGATAGGACTCTCGAACCTCGGAGTCCGTCATCTTCTGATTATATGAGTGCCGAGGCTCCTCTCTCTTTGATCCAAAACAAAGGAGCGACAGACCGACTGACGGACGGACACTCCTGATCAAAACAAAGTACATTTACGGCTCCTACACTCAACTCATCCTCAACTCCATACCATTTATATGGCTGTACAAAGAAATATAACTGAAATTATTATTATTAGCCCTAATATATATATATATATAATATATATATATATATATACTAGAATTTTTTACCCGGCTTCGCCCAGGTTTTCCCCAGGCGTAATTTTTAACGGCTGCAAATAAAGGCTACTTACTTACTTACTATATTTGCTGACGGGCTTCAAATATTTAAAATGTCCATATATCTGAATGGAAACGATATTTAGAGGTGAAATAGTTGCTTTGCCCGTGTACTAGGCTACGCGGGTTATTTCTACCTTATATAGGCCTAGGCGTTTTATTGTTCCCCGTATTACACGGGTTATCTCTACCTTATAGGCGTATTACGGTATTTGTTCCCAGAGCTAAATAGGCCTAATTATAATAGCCTAGACGAAGCATGGCCGCATTTCGAAATTTAAAATGCTCATAGGGGGCCTATATCGGCATTTAAAGTAAATTGCGAGCTTAAAATAGCCGTATTTTACCTTACATAGCCGTATTATTTGTTCCCCGGGCTAAATAATAATAGACGAAGCTCGGCCGTTCTTCAATTAGGCTACCTCGTTGAGCTCGTTCTCTTATTCTCGAGTTTTGTATTCCATAAGAACTCGAAATTTTTCGAAGCGAAGTCGTAGCATTTTGTCGAATGCACCTGATTAGTATATTTAGGCCTGCGTGACGTCAGATGGCCGCCGTTATTGATATTACCTCGTACAATTTAATCATTTCGAAATTTAAAATGTCCATATATCGTAGGCTGACCAGACGTCCCGGTTTTCCCGGGACAGTCCCGATTTTCTGCTAGCTGTCCCGGCTGCCGGGAAAGGTAGGCCAAACTCTAAATATGTCCCGGTTTTTAAAAACTGGCCTGACTTTCCGATCTTATATTTGATGTATTTCATGTGCGTTTGTCATGTGATCAAATAAAGAATATACTTACTTACTTTATGAACGTCTCCTTGATTTTACTACTGGCATCTAACGAGTAAATTCATTTTTAATCTCACTTTTATTTATTACCATGCATAATACGGTAATAGGCCTACCTCTTCCGGATCTAAACGTCATATTGTCGTAGTGATAATATTCTGATAAAACACATTTTCATAAATAATAATTTTAATTTAAAATCCAAATCCTACAATTTGAAACTAAATTACTGAAATAAGAATATAAAATGTCAAAACGAAAATGTTCTTTTAACGACGATCTGAAGGCATACATTCAAGCGCCAAATATGAGTGACTGATTTGATAAATTTAGAATAATTAAATTTAAATTTAAAGGAAAGATTTGTTATGATAGAATGTTAGCAGACAAAAAAACTTCTAAGAAGCATACATTCAGGTGCAAAATTTGAGTAATTGATTTGAGAAATTTAGAATTTAATTTTAAATTTAAAAGCATGATTTGAATAAAACCTTTCACTTAGTCTTATACCAATAAACTTATAATAAGCATAAAATAGATATTTGTGCAAGTTATAATATTATTATTATATTAATTATTGACAACATCACAAATTTATTTTGTGATTGAAGTGTCCCGGTTTTTAGTTTCCAATATCTGGTCAGCCTAATATATCGGCATTTAAAGTAAACTGTGAGCTGAAATAGTCGCGTCGACCTACAAATTGTTATTAAAAGGTTTTGTAAAATTTTAAATAACGCTAGACCATAACGTTTCGGAGCCTTTAGCTTGGTCACGGACAGAGGCGGGTTTACAGAAAACAGGGCCCTAGGCGCAAATATTTTTGGGGCTCTTCTGAGCTTGTAGAGTGTAGACGTTTGTAGAGTCTAGCCTACTTTATCTGTATCGTTAATTATATATATATATATATTTATATATATATAATATATATATTATATATATATAAATTATATATATGTGTAGTCTATACGCGGGTTATTTCTACCTTATATAAAAAACTTAGGCCTAGGCGTTTTATTGTTCCCCGTATTACACGGGTTATCTCTAGCCTACCTTATAGGCGTATTACGGTATTTGTTCCCCGAGCTAAATAGGCCTAATTATAATAGACGAAGCATGGCCGCATTTCGAAATTTAAAATGCTCATAGGGGGCCTATATCGGCATTTAAAGTAAATTGCGAGCTTAAAATAGCCGTATTCTACCTTACATAGCCGTATTAGCCTATTTGTTCCCCGGGCTAAATAATAATAGACGAAGCTCGGCCGTTCTTCAATTAGGCTACCTCGTTGAGCTCGTTCTCTTATTTTCGAGTTTTGTATTCCATAAGAACTCTAAATTTTTCGAAGCGAAGTCGTAGCATTTTGTCGAATGCACCTGATTAGTATATTTAGGCCTGCGTGACGTCAGATGGCCGCCGTTATTGATATTACCTCGTACAATTTAATCATTTCGAAATTTAAAATGTCCATATATCGGCATTTAAAGTAAACTGTGAGCTGAAATAGTCGCGTCGACCTACAAATTGTTATTAAAAGGTTTTGTAAAATTTCAATAACGCTAGAACGGCTAGACCATAACGTTTCGGAGCCTTTAGCTTGGTCACGGTCTCACGGAAGGACAGATTTTCAGCTTTGCTTTATATATAAGATATATATATATATATATATATACATATATATATATATATATATTAGGGCTGGATATTGAACGCGTTATTAACGCGATTAATGCGTTAATTAATTAACGCGATTAAATTTTTAACGCAGTTAACGCGATTTTCACTGCGCCCAATTATTTCTAGAAATGCACTAAAATAATTCTTGATAAAACCGCTCAGTTTAAACTTTAAGTAAAAACTAAAAAGTAAAAACAAGTAGTAAAAGCATGTTTGCTTTTTGTTTATTGACTGCAAGCATTTATATAGCGCATATTCAACGTAACTACTCAGAGTCGGTAGAGTATACGGTCTAGTTGTAGCCTACCTGTTATCTATTGTGACATGCGTTAAAAAATAAACGCGTCATTAAAAATTGTAATCGTGCGATTAATTTCGATTAAAATATTTAATCGTTGCCCATCCCTAATTATAGGCTATATATAAAACATGAGTTTTTCAAATATCTGCAGCAACCGTATTTAAAGACTCCGCTGCTTCGTGAAGACTGCAGACACGAAAGCAGACATAGACCCACACAAGACAACACGTCGTAGTCATGTAGGTATACAAATAACGTAGAATTATGTAGAGATGAGAAATCGGAAATACCTGTTGAGAAGGAGGAGGAGCGACGGTTCAGTGTCTTCGTTTCGCCTTTCCTTCGGCCTGGATCGTCTGGGTGCAAAGGTCAACACAGTCGCTGAATGTCATCAGTCCAGTCTGGTCCTGGCTGTAGTCGAGCTCGGCCAGACGAGCCAGTGCCAGGATGTAGCTGCAGGCGATCCGTAGAATGGCCAGTTTCGAGAGGCGTTGGTTGTAGGAATAGGACGGAACAGCCCTTCGCAGGCTTTCGAAGGCAGCGCTGATCGTATGGACCCTCGTCCGTTCCCTGGCATTTGCCTCTATGCGCCGCTGCCTGGTCATGTTCTTATAGTTCTTCCTCGGTCGCCGACTGAGGAGTGGTGCCACGGCCATGTCTTCCTCTTCCTCCTCCTCTTCTTCCTCTTCCTCCTCCTCCTCGTCTTCCTCCCGACGATGTCCCTCCCCTGACACAGCAGCAGCAGACAACAGAGGATGCTGTGGACCAGACATCGGAGACGATGCACAGCCTGCAGTCGAAGCCAGTGTCAACTGTGATACACGAGGAACAGCTGTCAAGGATTGGCGATGGTCTGTGATGGACGACGGAGGAAGACTTAGGCCACCGATGCTGCTGCTGCTGCTGCTGTTGGTCGTCGTGGTGATGCTGTTGGAGGTGTTGGTGGTGCTGGTGCAACTACTGTTACTGCGGAGAGGGAGAGGAGGATTGAGGCGGGGCAGCATCGGACCATCAGTGGTACAATGACGACGCGGATATACGAAGTGTAGACTCAGTGGCTGCAGGAGGGATGATGATGATGATGATGGTGGTGGTGTGTGATCTTGGGTGACAACGGGTGAAGATGAGCACGTGATGCAGGAGACGGACGACGAGGATGGAGAGGAATAGGAGGAGGAGGAGGAGGTGGTGGTGGTTGTGGCGGTGGTGGTAAAAGAGGTTTCCGTCGTTGGACCAGTTGACGATGACAATGGCCCTACTTTGCGATCAGTCTGTTCCTGAGTTCCTCTCATTCCTTCGTCTAGGTCATCCGTGCTTTTCCTTCGTCTCTTCCTCTCCTTTCCATTCTCTCCATCCTCCTCCTTCCTCTCCTTCTCCTCCTCATCTTCCTCTACGTCGTCGTCGTCATCGCTGCTGTTGGAACAAAGGCTGCGGATGCTGAAGTCCGTTCTCCTCTTCTTCGGTTCCGTCATCTTCCGCTTATTTCGCTTCGAAGGCGTCAATGACAACGTCGACGACACAACGGCGCAGGCGCTGGTGCAGGTGGAGGTGGTGCAGGTGGAGGTGGTGCAGGCGGAGATGGTGCAGATGGAGATGGTGCAGGTGGAGGTGGTCACGCTGGTGCTGTCGGTGGTGCTGTCGGTGGTGCTGGTGGTGGTGCTGGTGGTGGTGCTGGCGTCGGCTGATGTCTCTTCGCTTCGTTTTCGACTCAGAGGTTCTCCTCCTTCGTCGTCGTCTTGGTAAGACGTGTGGGTCGATGATCGTCCTTGTGGTGATCCTCTTCCTCTTCCTGTCGGCGGCGTGTCCGAGGTTCCACTGAACGATGACGACGGCTGCGAGGGTCTCTGCAGGAGGACGTGACCTTCGTCTTCGTAGCTGGTAGCAGCAGTCACTTCTCTTCTCCGTCCCATCGACGACTCCCTTGAGTCTGACGAGCAGGAGAAGGATGAGGAGGAGGAGGAGGAGGAGGAGGTGTCGTCTGCTGTGGCCGTCGACATTCTTCGTTCGATCTCAGCCGTCGTCGTCGTCGTCTTCATATCAGCCCCACTCGATCTCCTTCCGTCCGTCCGTCCGTCCCTCTTCTGCTGCTGATCGACACCGGTCGCCAACCGTCCGTCCGTCCGTTCGAGCTGCTCAGCCCGTCGCCACTGGCTGCCCTCAGCGGGCGGCCAGCCGGGCGGCACGGGCAGGCGGGCGGGCAGGCAGGCGGACGGGCGGGCAATAGCGTGGCCTTAAGCGCAGCCTACGGTACATATACGCCCAGATGTTTGGATGGCTAAGGCAGCAGCAGAGCCTCACTCCGTTATTTATCGACTAATCCATTCACGGCTGACGCCAACGCCGCTCATGCAACCATGCCATATGGGTTCGTGTACACTTAGCGTGAATGGTGTGAATGTTGTTATACGTATAGATATACTATACTAGGATATATATATATATATACGCATGCATGAACACATAAATATCTCATGATATATATATAATATATATATATATTATATATATATATATATATATATGCAACAGATAAGTTCTTATATGTAATATATAATACATATAATGTGCTAGATAGATTGACGACGGCCATAGTCTTTGTTTAATGGACATCGCTAAATGCTTCTGTGTTCATCCCAGGGAAAGAAGGTCTTTAGGCAGCCCACAGAAGTGGAAAGTCTACCAGCCAGACGGAGGTGAGCTGTAGAGAGGTGCCTCCTGAAGGCTCCAATGTGACCGTAGTCGTCAGTTACCAAGCAATATCTGTGCAGATCGTTCACTTCTATCTAAAGTGCATTTTCAATGTAAACTCATTAGAAATACTTCCGGTCTGAATAAAAGCTTTTCTAATGACTTGAAGAAGGAGGAGAAGGTGGAGAAGGAGGCAGCCATGGATTGGTATGAAGCATTAGCGACTTTATTTTCTTAACCTCGGCTTATGAGGGCGGGTGACCAGCCCTCTCCTTAGCCGTCTGATCATCCCTCCGACAGTGTACTCATTATAACTGAGTTGCTTATAAGGCGCAAGTGAAACAGAAATTTCAAAACCAATTTCTGCCTTGGTAGGGATTTCAACCCCTACCTCTCAGTTCACAGTCCAGCACGCTAACCATAAAAGCAAATGTAACATAAACGTAAATCTCTGACGTTTTCAGCGTCTCACAAAAACCGCGACAGAAAGACAAGCTTAACACAAGGCTGTGTCACAAGCGCTAAATCAAATTAAATCCTCAAGAGTTGTTTGGTCGGTTCGGTGCCAGGTCAGAATCCGGGGAGGGATCAAGCCGAAGAGACAACTACGGTGTTTCAGTTGAATTCTTGGTGAGGGTGGTCAGAGGATTAATGGAAATGTTAACGTGTCCTATGGCGACCGAATTAATAATGGCCTTGACGGAAGTTGACGCTGCTCAGAACTTAAATGAATGCATCGGGAGAGATCCGTTACGAGCGCTGTGGCCAGTAGCCATTAGGCCTATCTACGGGCCAGAGATCCAGATCTCGGAAACAAGCCACTGTCGTTTTGCGAACTGTCGCCAGAGACGCTTTGATGTGTGCGAATCTGTGGAAATCAAAATGTAGGCTACTATACCATATACTTCACCAGTAAGTAGGCCTAGTGAACCAAGTGTTTTTGTGCAAAGTGTAAGCAGACGATGCCAATTCCATGACTCTGTGGAACGCCGCCATTCAAGACAATCAGAAGGTCGACCGATGCGAACTGAGCGTAAGACTATAGGGGCCTACATAGCGTACTAAGTATACAAGTTTCAAGAAAAATACGTAAATTAAATGCTAAAAGTACTTTAAGTGCACAGCACACAGTGACACTAGTAATAGTAACAGCAGTAGTAGTGTAGTAGTAGTAGTAGCAGCAGCAGTAGTAGGCCTAATCTATACTATATTTCTCAAAGTTTGCCCTTCCGTTTTAGCGTTTGTTTGTTTGTTTGTCCATCCCACTAAACTTTAGGCTCCGAAAGAGAACGCTTTAGAGATTTGAACAATTTTACAAAACATTCTTACGGGGATTTGTAGGTCAACGCGACTATTTTCAGCCCGCAATTTACTTTAAATTCCGATATAGGCCTACGGACATTTTAAATTTCGAAGTGGACTGCCATTGCAAAATTACGCCTGATTTCTCATAACGTCATACGGCCTCCTGAATAGAGCATTCGCAATGCATTTTGGGACTTCTCCGACAAGCCAAGATGTCAACTAGCTAAATTGCGCCTCTGTGCTATTATAGAGAGAGAGTGAGGATCACGCGGTTCGGTTCCCGATGCTGGCGTATTTCATAAATTTAAATCTTGGGCTAGCAGTACGGTCGGCAAGCATTTAGTATCGTGGTGCATGTATTTTTCTCCCGTAATTTTAGGCGTCGTGAGAGTCGGTTAGGGTCAGGTTACGCGTCGTGAGGGTCGGTTAGGGTCAGGGTTAGGGTTTGTGTCATCTTTAGAAAACATCGTACCTTCGGCGGAGCATGCCAAAAAATACCGTCCCAACGCCCGTAACCTCACGCACCACGATACTAAATGTTTGCCGTACGGTCCTTGCACGGGGATCCTAAATGACGTGGCGTCCATTTTAAAAGGGAGCGGTGGTGAATGGTTGGAACTCATCCGATCAATTTTCGGTCGCTATTTTCAGCTCAACATGCGGTTTAAATTCCGAGATATTGACCTTTGAAGTTTACATTAAATCCGTTCGAAATTACGCTCGGCAGTGCGTCCATTCCATGGGGAGGGGAGGGGGTGAAAATAAAAATATTACTCAACGGACGCGAATCCGGCGTAGCCATAGCACGTTATCTGAAGGCGGGGCTAACTATGCAAATCAAGCGGGAACGATATATAGAGATAACCAGTGCGAAGCCAGGTAACAGCGTCGTCTAGTATAATAAGCCATTTTTACCTGGCATTTCTTCTTTTTTGTCGCCGTTTTCATCCTTTTAGCTGTAGCTGTTGGGGTGGCGACAGTTTTTGCGTAGTAGGCCTATTAGTTATCATTACGTCCATTCAGGTTTGCAAACAATCTTGAAATCCGACATTTATATGTACATGTAGACTTGTTCACAGAATTACATTATTAAATATAAGAATATACATACGCAGGTGGGGTGTGCAAAAAGAACAAGTGCGTACAGGGTGGGAGTAAATTTTTCCCGGATTTCTGTGTACGTCTAAATGCATGGCCCCTTAGGTCCTTTCCATACTAGGCTGCAGTGATCTGGAAAACGCCACATCAAAACCATCGGACACTTGTCATGCATCATAATATAACAATCAATTTGTCCGATTGATTTAACCTCATCGCCGTATTTCCTCATTACCAAACATATACCATTCTTAACATTCTCCACTCACACTTGGGTCAACAGGAAGCCAGTTTAGAGAAGAGTCGTGCATTCAAAACAAGATCAAAAAATTTTGATAAATAATAAAATGTGACCGATGTGTACCTAGAGAGAATGCAAGCAGGCCTAAAGTTCAAATTATTTGCAATCTCTCAGTGAAATACCATGGCTTTCAAACACCTCAAAAACTGGAATAACAGACAGTGAAAACCAATTGAATATATTCAGTTGTTTAAAGAAAACATCAATCTACACATAGCTTAAGCTCTGAGTCTTGTCTGAACAATGTTGAAATTAATTACATCAATTTAACAGAATTGACTTTCAAGTACAGCTGTGTTCCCCCTGCCCTTCATGTTTTGGGACTCCTTGTATAGTACGGTATTCCATTTCTCACTGAAGATGGTCATTTGGCTTGTAACAGTCAATACCTATAGCACTTTAATTCGAAATCCTCTTTCAGTTTCAATCTCTTTGTCAGTGGCGCTCCTCTTCCATCTTCTCTTCTTCTTCTTCTGAGATTGATGGTCAGACGATTTCACAGACAAGTTGACTTTATCTAAGAAAAATCAGTAAACAAACGGCACTTTAAATCTTAAATCGGAATGATACTGGATCCAATGCATTAGCCAGGATTCCATTCGCAAAGTAATCAAATACATTTACAAGCAACTTCTCTAAGCCTTCAATAGTACTAAACCCTATCCTTGTAAACCACACACACAATACAAAATGACTGGGCGGTGGTTATCTGCCAGTCCGGACATTGGCATCAAACTGTGTCTCAAATCAGCACACTTTGATTTTGAATTAAGTCACATGAATCCTAATAAAATAGCATTATTACGACAGTATTCCATATATATGCATTTCTGTAACACTGGCATCAGTGCGGTTCCACGACAACTCGTCTACAGACTTTTCTGTCTACGACAGTTAGTCTACAGACATTTCACCTACGAGTGTAGCTGTTTTCTTTAGGGCTAAGCAACAGAGGCCGCTTTCTTATAGTTTCGCTAAAACGTGCTAAATATTCTCAGGAATCCAGCTTCTAATTACTGAAATGATTATTTTCATCAATCCAACTTTTATTGAATGGAAAACTTAGTTTCATCCATCCATCTAGCTTGGTATCCAGCTTCTATTTATGGGAGAAATTATTTAGATCAATCCAGCTTCTATTTCAACACAGGAATGTTTTCATCAATCCCACTTCAATTTAGGGAAACAGGTTTTTTCATCACATCAATCCAGCTTTCATTTTAAAGTGACAATATCAAATAACTTCGTAGGCAAAATGTCTGTCGGTGAAATGTCTGTAGAAGAAGTGTCGTAGATGAAAAGTCTGTAGACGAATTGTCATGACGCTCATCAGTGCACATCTAAATATTTGCACAACATCTGTTTAAATAGCTCCTTAAGTCAGAGGTATAGAGAAAATGCAGAAGACGCCCACAGATGGAATCCTGCAGGAGACCAAGTGGGACAATAGACCAGTCAGACCGTTTTGAACCAAAAACCACAACCTGTGTACCAAGACAGAGCACAACCAATGACACTGAATGACTTTTCAAACTGCTCTAACAGAATGCTGTGGTCAACAGTGTCAAAGGTCACAATCACATCAAAAAAGTCAAGGAGGGTCACAAGTCCTCAATCAAGAGCCCCAAAAAGTCAGCTGTGTATGTTAAAAATGACTCATTGGAATAAAAGTTTCTGAAGACCAATTGCTGTTAAGGTATTAGCAGTTTTGCCAAAATAACATATAAGCTGCATCGACACATGTTTCTCAACTATCTTTGACAAGAAAGATAAATTAGAAACAGGTCAATAGTTGGCCATGTCATTGACATTAAGACTGCAGTGCTTAAGGGTAGGCAAAACAAAACAGCCCGTTTCTGAGAAACAGGAAGCGACCCCTCACCAAACACAGCACACCGTCAATAAAAAAGATAATCCACAGCCATTGTCCGGCTACATCAAAGTGCTGCAAGACAGTTAATAGCAGTCAGAGGTAACGAGGCATACAAGTCGCATCTCTCCCACAGGCCTGCTTCTCCTGATAGTAGTAGCGGCTCATCTGAAGGCCAATATAGACAAATTATTACGGTTTCACCCCTCCCGTTTCCTATGCGTACGCACATAATCAGTAGATCCCCATATGCAAGCATAAGCATCTGGGTTAACCCCTCCCCCTCCATGCATACATACTAAATGGTTGGCCCCTTATGACACTGTTTATGCCACAGAACCACGTTTCAATGTCTTTCAGATGTGTGCTATACAATGATTCAGGTACACACACGAAACATAATTACCTGAACCAGAATTTAAATTGCAGTGCTTGACAACAAATTGGTTTCCATAGCCATGCAGGTTACTAACTCAGGTGCCGATAGTGAATTTCACATTCCTGACTTAACATTTTATGCTCTCCAGCTTTAGTACTACGAAAAGGTCAAACAAGAACACATGCAATATGACTACTCTAATTTGAACATAATTAACAACATTAAATTTGTCACAGAACATGTGAATAACGAGCAGAGAAACTTTCATACCTAGAGCCAACATTGCTTGTTTTTGCTTCTTCCTTTCTTTTCTTTTTGCATTTCTTAACTGATTTTTGCCGTAATATGCTGTCAGAATTTGGTCGTCTTCAAGTTGTTGCATATCGCTTGCACAGAGTTCACGGCTTCTACTGCGACGCCCTGTCATGCAGGGTTCAGGTGTTGAGAATTCAGGACTTTGCAGTTGATGAAGATGTCCATTCATTTTGCCTACAGGTGTTGATGTTTGCTGCCAATCAGATTTTCTACAACTGATGAATCTGTTGCTGGCAGTTTTCAACTCCTTGGGAGTAGTAAATTCCAATGGTTGTGAATAATAACCCCCAGATCTGCTAGCCAAGCAATTAGACAATCTAGAACCTTCCTTCTTTCTATAAAATTCAATTGAGTTTTGATTTTTCCAAGCTTTCACATTTGAACGTGGAAAGTCACCAACGTATAAACCATCCATGGAAGTATGACATACAGTCGACTTTGATAAAGAACTAACATTGCTACTCGATGATTTCATTTCACTTAGCAATTCAGCGGATCTATGAAAGCTCTGATATATTTTTGCTTCACTTCCAGATGCATCAGTTGTCAATGGAAGATAATCCAGCTGAAGTGCGTCTTTTGCCTTCTTCGGCTTTTTAGGACTTTTTTTGGCCGACTTTTTCATGTCATGAAGCTTATCTTTAATTTTTATTGCAAAATTTGTCCACTGGGATGAATTGTCTTTGCCAACTTCTTTCCTTCTGTCGTATTCTAGAAGATCTTGGTTCATTTCATTGCTTTGTTGCTGAGTCTTTCCTTCACACTGCCAGTCTGTTTGATTCGGCCGTTTTCTATCAGATTGCTTCTCTCCTTCCTTTTGACACTTTGATTCAGTGTACTGAACAAGAAAAGATTGCTTCCCAGCCACAGATGCTTTCAGACTTTCATCTGAAACAAAAACATGAGAACAGGCATTGCAAGTATCTGGCTTGGTAGTCGCCGACAGCTGGCCGGTGTAGATATGCAACTGTTGGCTGAAACTTACCCTCATGTCACTTTTTCACTTACTGTACGTGACCTTGGAGCGACGCTCGACCAAGAGCTTAGTTTTTCTCAACATGTTAACTTGCTTACGCGAAGCTGTTACTACCAGCTCCGCCAGCTGCGTGTTGTGCTCCGCTCTCTCTCTCATGATGCTGCCGTTGTTCTTGTTCATGCCTTTGTTACCAGCAGAGTTGATAACTGTAGTTCGATTCTCGCTGGTCTCCCTTCTGGCCTAATAAACCGTCTTGACCGGGTCCTCCGCACAGCTGCCCGACTTATTGGTCGTATTCCAAAATACGCTTCAGTCTCCGCTTACATGCGCGATGTTCTACACTGGCTTCCTGCCTCGCAGCGCATCTCTTACAGGATAGCAAGCAGCCGTAGTTTGGCGGTGCCTTGCTGGCTGTGCTCCATCATACCTTTCTGACCTCTGTCGTCCTGTCTCTGACCTAGCCCCCTTTCACACCTCCATCACATCAGTCAGCTCAGAAGCAAGACAATTGAGTGAATTGACCCAACGTCAGTAAGAGTACAACTGGACATCACAGGCAAAACGATCGAACCAAGATCTGAATGCACTTTGTGCAGAGTATACTGTATCAGTGATCAAAGCAGAACTCCACAGAACAAACAGAAACAGAGCCCAAACTGAGAGAGGTCTGAATCCATGTTTATCATCATTGCCCATAATAATCCAGAAATGGCCAATGATACACCAGTCAATTCATATGATGTATTCGGGCATATGAACAATACGTCAAGGTCAATCAGGTCAAACACATCAAGAACAACATATGACGAAATACTGAACTCAAGTTCACTACAGGTATGCTACAACAGCTCAGTAACTCTGACCAGTTCTTAAACTTCCATTCAGCAGAAATTGTTTGGTTGCATCCACAGACCCACTACTACTCAAGCACAAAACCTTCTTAACAAAAAGACAAGCACCAGTATGTTAAATTGATAACTGAAGTTCACTCATTTAAAGTGACGTGATTCCGTAAGTCACCAAATCTTAGACGGCTTCGTCCTGTTAAAATAAAGGACATCAAGGAAAATCCGTGAAGCTCACGTTTTGTGCATATATATTTGCTAAGTGGTGTGCCTAGGGAGTTAAGAAATCACACGACTAGACGAGTGGACTATGAGGATGAAGAAACCTTTACTTTGAGACAAAGAAGTCCAAGTTTTCTCGGTTTTCGGTCAGGAACAAGTGGATGGGGTGAAACATTCTCCAATACATATCACAGCCACTAATATCTGTCTGCCCCTGATCAGGCCATTAGCATATGCTGATTCCTTGAGTTCATCATCAGTGCTTCCCATGACCAAAATTCAGGAAGGAAATAGAGAAAAGGGAAGAGGCAATCAAAGGGAAATGTAATCTGGATAAGACAGATAATAATTAAATTTAAAGGCTAGTATAAAAAAATGTACTGGAACAGTTCAACAGTTTGCAGATCACATGAAACTATTTTAGCCAACACAACAAAAGACCAACTTTTCAGGAATTCTCTTAACTAGAAAGAAAATGGCAGCTGAGACCTAGTCACAACAACTAGCAAATGTTTTGCAACCCATAAGCTTCTTCGCTTTTCCTTTACTCAGCTAACGGTTACACATGTTGTCCGATAGGACTTGGGACCTGGCACCTAATTTTGTTAAAGTGATTATACATAAATGCTTGATTACACCACAATATTTGTAGGTTGAATTAGGTAGAATTAATAAACAAGTACTTTGCAAAATAGGATCCTTAGCTTGACTTCCTTTGTCATGATTCCTGTCATACTTTGTGATGAAAGGTGCCGATGGCTGGACATAGCTGTCCCATCGTCGTCTTCTGCACTCCTGGACAATTCATAAAAATAGCAACCGTCATAAACATTTTAATTATGGTCCAATGCAGCAATTAACACCAGAAATACATCTTACATATTATTAGAAACTTGAAACTTAATACTTTCATTTTGCTTTCATTCTTTAATGATTTCCACTGTAAAGAAATTAATAAAGGTAAACTCAGTACAATATATTCTAGTAGAACATATGAGCAGTAAGCATGATGGTGTCACTGTAATGTGCCTGAAAAATCCTTCAATGTCATTTGACTCAAGTTCAAAAGTCATAGTTCTCTATTTTCTGCTGAACTTTGTGCATTCAACACTTTGATGTATTTGCTGTCTGTAGTCTGCGGAATTCTCCGGAGATCAAGTATTCATAATGTAGACGTTTTCACCGGTGAAAACCGCTTGCTGGTATGCTCTTACCAGGTTTGTCATTTTCTACATTTTGAAGCATGAGCTCAGGGAACTTGATATTAGGATCTGGCATTATGTTTTATAACTTGACAACTGATACAAAGCATACATTATTCTTTAAATGACGAGAAATACTGTTTTCACAATAGCTTCGAGTGTTTCCTCGCCTCTGGAGGGTTAAAGTGAACCACTGAAATGGCCTGTCCATAATTTAGGGTCAGATCAAATTATGGCAGATCGAACCACAAATCTAAGCAAACTATGGGAAATGAGAAAATCCACCCCAGAAGAAAGAGCTTGATCACAAGTTCAACATTTTTCCAACATCAAAAAGTTTAGGTCATAACAACCAGAACATTTAAAGGATCAAGGTTGAGATCAAAATTCAAAAAGTCAGCAGTGGGGAGTGGAGGGGAATTATAAAATGATAAGAAACAAAGGAGAGAAAAAGAGTCAGGATTGGTTTTCAATTTAGACTAAAATGCCTCCAAAGGAATTGGAAAGAAGCAGGGCTAGTGAGCTTCTGGTAGAAGTTTGTTACAAATAGATAGCATGTCATGAGGTATTGAGTAATTAATCACTATAGTTTGAAGAAAGTGATTGATAAGTGATCAAAGTCATCTGAGAGAAGAAGTGCATGCTGGTCAATCTGGTTTAGGAATATTGAAGGAAGTTGAAGGAAAAAATGTATATTCTATTCTTTCTGGTATTTTAGCCAATGAAGAGATCAGAAAACAGCAGTAGGGGGTCATCCATTTAGTACATACACATCGAGGGGGAGTAACCCAAATGCGTCTGATTGCGTATGCTTGCGTACGCATAGGAAGGGGGGGGCAAACCTTGATAATACTGTCTATATTGGCCTTCCTTCAAATGAGTGTCTATATTGGCCTTCCTTCAAATGAGTCACAGTTCAGCGATCAGGCAATTACTAGGGCTAAGTAGGACTGTGGTAAAGTAAAGGACCACGCACTTGTATGACCGTTACCTCTGACTGCTATTAACTGTTTTGCAGCTGTGCACGGAGTCCGGACAGTTTGGCCGCCTGCCCTGTTCAGTCAGGATACAGTCGGGATATAGACCGTTCTATAGGATTGGGGGGCGCGTGTCAAGCGTACGTATGCAGATGGGGGTGCTAAAAGTACGCTTGCGTATGGGGAGGGGGTCAATTTTTCCAGGAATTTTGCGTACGCACTAAATGGGTTTGGGGTTCTTGTGGGCTACTATTCAAATGTACCAAGATTCAATGGGGAACATTAGAAGTACCAGTTCTAAACACTCAGGTCAAGCATGCGTCCCACCGCTTATTAAACATGTTCCACAGCCTAACTTAGTTTACAGGTCAACATTTTCAATTATGAGATCTTCAAAAGCATGAATGATAAGAATCTGATTGGAGCCAAATGCACAGAATCATACTTACATGACCAAAGTGACCAACAGCTGCACAATTATAACAGAATTTTCTATGGTTTTCCAATTTTGGTCCTTTCACAATTTCACTGCTGATGATCTACAGCAGACAATCATACCAGACTAAATAATAATCCAGAGACTTCTATAGAACTATTATCTTAGCCAGAAGGTAAGATGGTCACTTTGAAATGAAATTACACTCTGTAATCATAATGCTTTGGACGCAACCATGGGCTCAGAGAGACCAGAAGATGCACTACAGTGGGTGAGCCATAGGATATTCAAGTCCACATCTGAACAATATCTGAGAACGTTAACTCGAGAACAAACACCGGCATGGTGGGGTTTTGTGGGGCAGCAGGAGCGCAATAGACTATAGTCCGTGATGGACCGTCTGGTCCGACTACGCTACCTGCCAAAGGGTAACCCAACATTAGAACAGATGTATAGAACGGCAGATGGGAACCTTTTTACTGCTGTCTTGGCGGACAAAGGCCATGTTCTGAGCCCGCTCCTCCATCCTGTAAAGACACTCCCCTATTCCCTGCGTCCTAGACAGCATTGTCCCACAGGCTGACAACTTAATGAGAATAACGTTTTTTACGAGAATGCTTTATAATGTATAATTTCATGTAAACCAAAGTACGGTTATGCAGTTGGATAAATAAAGAATATACTTACTTACATAAACTTACATACATGTACATGTAATACATGTATGGGTGGCCCTTATTTATATGGCAAAACTTAAATGCAAAGCAATGTTAAGTCTACGCTTTCAAGATGTTCCTTTTTTATGAAAAATATTAAATAAATGTTCAAATTTGAGCAAAAAGTTGAAATATTTACAGGTGGCGCAATGATCCTAAAGTTTAGCCATATATTGTATTGTATTGTATCTAAAGATTTATATAGCGCCTCTCTCAGAATAACTATTCAGAAGTGCTCTCAGCACGAAAACCCCGCAAGGAAAAAAACGTCTTTAAAGAACGAGAGACCAAGGAGGAAAAACTAGTCATTAGTTTAGCCCTTAATGACGGGGAAGGTCATTCCAAGTAGAGGGACCAACCACAGCAAATGCCCGGCGTTGAGCCAAGGCAGTCCTAGTCCTAGGAACAAAAAGATCTAGCCAATCAGCAGAGCGCAAGGAACAAGATGAGGTCGCAGATAACGGCTTTCGCATATAGTCAGAAAGATACTTTGGGGCACTGCTCACTGTGCTCAGCTGCGCCTTTGAGACTAGAAAGAGGATCTTATAATGGATGCGCGCATGGGTGTCGAGAGCCAAATCAGGCCCCGGGTCAGACATCCATCAGGGCCCCTCGTTTTTATTATTAAGCCCAAGTCTGGTGTAAGCGTGAAAAACGCTATCAAACTATATTTAACGAATAATAATAAGGGTAATAATAATATTAACAGGGCTTTTTAGTGTGCAGTTCTACACAAAAAGGGCAGTTCTAAATGAATTTGTGCAGCTGTAGAAGCATTTTTGTGCAGTTAAAACTAGTTTTAAAATGTTCATTGTCATCCGATTTGAAATAATTCACTATGGCTTTTTAACGGGTCGTGCAGTTCTAAAAATTCCTTTTAAAAGCCCTGAATATTAAATGTGATAATCAATTTCTGGTTTAAAAGGTCCATCTATGACTCTAATTATAAAGAAATTTACAGAAATTTAATATGAAAATGTGATTATGTGAATGTGATAAATGATTTTTAAATGATATTTATCGCATTATGATATCCAATTTCAAGAGGTGACGATACGTCAATTTTCTGTGTTGCATTGTCTACATGGACTACGTCAACAACTCGCTCTGTAGCCTACCATGATCAACTCCACGTACATCTACTATCATACTAGCAATGATATTGTCAGCTTGATTTGCTGCATCATTCGCTTTTGATGAAATTGAAAATGCAAGACTTTGATGGATTGTTTGTCTCTTGTTTGCATTCCTGACTTTCATCAATCTTTCTCTATTCAACTATAACATGGCCTAGAACTTTTCATTACGCACCCCGTAATGCAAAGTTCTTGGCCACGCATACGATTCTGGTGGAGTATAGAATTCAGTCAGAAATCGAAATTTGTCTGCATAAGTAGATAGTCCAAAACCATTCTGGTGAGTGATGAGCAACTTCTGTAACTGTGCTCACGGATGCGGAATCGCTTCCAGTTACCCTCCAAAAGGTCGACTCAGCCTTTCATTCACCAGATGGCATTGGTAAAATGAGCAGTAGGACATGATGGGTGCCTTGCATGGCTGCCAAACAGTTAAATTAGACTCCTGTAATAACTTGTGATCAGCCGTTCATACTATGAATTGTAATCATATCGTGGTATGTCAGTTTGAAATAATAAACAAAGATAATTATTATTATAATTATTATTCATGGTGGCCCGGTAACTCAGTCCATTTCGATCAAGCACAACTTCCAGTTCTGGTAATATAACACTTTGGCATCCTCGTTTTCGTGGAGGGGTAGCGTTGCTCATTCATACCAAACGGACGTTGCCTCTTACATTTGTACATAGTAAAAAAAATTTGAATACAATACTAAATATAGTAAACTTTGGACCTCATGAGCTACCTCTAAATTCAGATCAATCTGCTTAAAATTTTACACAAACTGTTTTTTTACTAAAATGAAACCATTAGAGCAACTGAGAGGTATAAATTTCGAAAATAAGGGTCACCCTAAGGCCAAAACAAAATAATGGTGTGTTTCCGGTAACGCGACCGACTCACTTTTTTGCCGCGACTCAGAAAATTTTGTAAAAAAATTTTTTTACGGAAAATTTAAAAAAAAATTTTTTTTTACTTCACATACATTAAGCCTTTGCATGCCGGAGATGCAGAATCGCGACATTATAGGTGCATTCACTAAAGCAGAGACGTTCGGAAAGTAGCGGTCTTTCAATGAAATAATGGTCCCGTAAATTACAGCAATAAAAGGGCTAAAGTGTGGAGTTTGGGAGAGGGAGGTAATAGACCCGAAAGTGGTGGTTTTTCTCACGGTAATTTGACAGGGTTATTTCACAAATCTGACCGCCATATTCATTGTATCAGAAATACCTTTTATCGTACGTGCCATTATAAAAGTAAAGCCTCCTTATCAGCCTACTTAACAACCTCTGTAGCATTCTACTTTCATAGCAACCAGCCTTCTTAACAACCAAGCTTTGAAGCACGCAGCCTCTGTGTCAGCCTCATTAGCAACCAGCTTCAAAATCAGACTTGGCCCCTTTAGCAACCGCCTTCCTTAGCAACAGTTAGCAACCCCTGCCCCTTCCATTTCACCTTGCAAGAAAAACGATGTCAAGTAAAATGAAATAAATAAGATTGTTTTCTACAGCAGTTTGTAGGTACATTCTGCAAATAGGAATTTTTAATACTCGCATAGAAAATACATACTTGGTACAGCATGTACCGCTGTGCATAAATGGGCAGTGGCGTAATTTTGGGAAATCACTGCATAAAATTATTTTAACAAAATAAAATTATTTTCCTACCTACCTACCCAGTTTTTTTTAACTCTGTTACCGGAAACACACCATTATTTTTTTTTGGTCTAACATACATTACACACATTTTTCCTGTTGAGAGGCTCCTAGACAAAAAATATATTTGTCAACCCCATGCTAAGCTTTGTTACTTGTAGGCCACGACTAAACTAACAACTTGTTAACACTTTAACGACAAGCTGTCCTGGTTTCCCAGTCTCTTTTAGTACACTCTCGTCATTAAAGAGTTAAAGCAATGTGTTAAAAATAACTTACTGTTAAATGGTACTGTCTCCAGTTGTCAGGACAATCCTGAAACACAAATGCAAGACTTCAATACTAGGAAATTAGTTCTATTAAACTTAAATAAGTTTGAGGATCTTAAATTATCACTGACAACAAGTGTAATTTATTGTCTGTGTAAGTTCTCAGACTCTTTGCTTGAAGCATAGGTGTCATAAAGAAAATACAGCAAGATAGTTGTTATTCATGATCAGTTCGGCTCAAGATGGAATCACAAATATCAAGTCAAATGTCTCTAGACCCTCAACAAATGAGGCAATAATCTGCATATTCAATTATATGACTCTCATTCCAGATGGCTACTGAAGAGCTGCCAGCCAAATTTCTGAAAGCGAGAAGTCTTTACACGCTAATTTTGTGCCCCTAAACATAGCTGCGGAAATTCATTCTAAATGGATGGTGCCCAACCACTTTGAAGGCATGTGTAAAATTGTGTAAGAAACATGTAGTTCACTCTGGATTGTGCAGTGCAAGGACCTCCAAATAGCAGAAGAATCGGTAAAGGACAGCCAAATCTAAGACACAATTACAAAGCTCCTACAAGTTTGCAGTTGTAACAACCAGCTTACACCTCAAGACCTGTACAGACCTATTGAATTCAGGCATACCAAGTGGTATGCAGTCTATGAAGGAAATCATGGAAGTATGCAGAAACATGACTAAACTTCATGGTAAGTGTTCCAGCTGCTTAATTCGCTCCAAGGAAATGCCTGCATTGATGGTACGTTAGTAAACCGATTCTTCTGCTATTGAATGCATGGGTAAGAGTGACTGCAGAGATAAATCACTGCAAACACATAACAGCGAGCAACTGCTGACAACAACAAGAGTCATATATTGTGATGTCTAAAGGTTCAGCCAAAGTCAACTTCTGAAGGTCAATTTCTGGTCAAAGACAATTCCTAAGTTATTGAAAATAGTCTTGCAACAATGCTTAGACTTAGAACTACTGTGCTTTGAAATTGGTCTATTTAATTTGCTGATATACCATAATCATTTAAACATATTAATCATTATTTAGTTTATTATTAGAAATACTTAGTTCTTTTAAGCTGTTGATATACCATAATTTTTAAAGAATATTTAAAAAATCAAACAGTCAAATTGAAATTCTCATCAAGTTCACTCAACAATGCAGATAATATTCAAATCTATTTTAAACTTTTATCACAATAAGACAAAATGCAATATTTTAAAAGTAAAATACATGCTCAGATGATTACTAGAATATAACAGCATAAAATCAACAATGATATAAGCCAAAAGCATATTTTTTTCTCAGTTTCAAACAAATTCTCTGAAAATGACAGATACATTTTATGGAACCTTACAACAATTAACATATGCTTGATAGTTGAAGACATCATGATGCACAGATTTGAATTACTGGATACAGTAATTACATTTGTTTGTTCAGCAAGTCACACACAGTACTTTACTGCAGCAAAAAGGAAAGTACAAAAACTATTCAACTGTATCACAGCTTTTAAAATGATTTCAAAACAAATGGCTACTCTCTTACACTCTTAAAGTGTCCTGGTACTCCACATCGACGACAAGCTTCTTCATGCCACATTCTTTTCCGGTCACATTCCTTGGCTGCATGTCCAGGCCGGTTGCAACGGAAGCAAAGCGACTGACTACAGTACCTTGACATATGACCTCTGTTACCACACAGAGTACACGCCCTCACTTTCTGTCAACAGAAAATTAAGAACAGTTTCAGTAATAACTCTTCAGAACCATTTATCTAATGCACAGAAACATAACAAATGACAAGCATACAACAAAACCTTTAATTTCTACACTTCTTAGTTTCTATGAATCCGGACAAACAGACAAATCTTGCAAACTTTAACATAATTTTTAGTGCATTTCTGTATGTTTTTCTTCTCAGTAATAGTAGGCCTATAAAATACATAAAACTCAGCTTCAGTAAGCATGAGAAATGTTTAAAACAATCATTTGAATGCTTCATTTTCTTCACACATCATATTATACAAAGAAACCAAAATTTGCAAAAGTTCAATGGATAGCCAGCGACATGGTCCAGTAACTCTGTCAACTATCAACTCTGGATAGGATTCCATTGGTTATGCATGAGAGCTTGCCAGTGCAGATAACTGCTCTATTTATATGAACATCATTTACTTTTGGATGAACTCTTGTGCTTAACCCTTTGCTTGCCACATATCTGTAGCCAACAATCTGGCTCCACCAGATATTTTGGGGTTTAACCAAGAAATGTATTTAGAAATGAATTTTAAACAAACCTATGTCATTTAATTGTATGTACATGCTTGTATTTCTGCAGATATGACATTTCAAAAGTGATGCCTGTGCAGAATGATAATTGCATTTGCTGTTCAATCAATGTTTTAATTAAATACATGTTATTGAAAGAGATCTGTCTCTGTACTTATAGGTCACAGTTTAAACTAGAATTCAGGCAACCATCGTTGTCATGGCTGGTTTGATATAAATCATCATTTCTGAAAATGCACCATTGCCTTCTTCAACATTCACAATACGAGTGGTATGCAAATCTCCAACAGTCAGCAATATTCGGTATGGGCAGTGGAATTCTGCATGCGGTTATGTTTTGGAGCAACAGAAAACACAAAGCAAGTGCATGGTCACTTGGCAAAAAGATTGCAAAAAGTAGATCTCAAGCCAGGTAGCTCCTGGTAAAGTTCATGCCTTTATCAGATAATGCTTGACTTGCTCACTTAGATTTTTACAATTTACTACAGCAAAAAGAAAGTTCTAAATTCTCATGGATGTTGACTTTCTTTACACTGGTCACTAACTTAGCAGTGCTGCAGCTGCTTCAAGAGTCACACAACATAAGTACAGAAAATATCAAAAGCTGACAAATCTTGGGTATCGGTAAGTTGACCGACCTTTTCATGAATTTTCTATCACCCATTGTGAGGAAAAAGCCAAGTCTCCCTTAAGCAGCATCACTTGACATAGCTGCTGAAGTGCTAATATTGCCATAAACATCAGTAGGGTTTTGATGACTTAGAAATTCAACTGCATACTAATTATCATATATTGGACGACTTCTGGTGTTTCAGGTTATCTTTTGGTTTTGCACATATTGCATGTTTCCGACATTATTCAATCATAAGTCATCGAAGCGAAATCCTCACAAAATTGGACCAGCTCACTTTTCAGATGGTGGATAGGTTCTAAGCCAGACAGTCATGCCTCAGAATTATTTACACATTCTGTGACCAGGGAATCTTGAATTCGGTGATGGAAGAGTGGAAAGTCTTTGGAATAGACAATCGTCAACCAGCAAGAAGTATATTCTGCAACCGGTGGTGAATATCTGTCCTAATTGGGAGATTTCCAGATCCTATGTTATCTACCATCTGTGAGTACCAGCAGAAGGGAGGTGTTGTCGTGTACTACAGACATCACTCCCTGTCTACATTCATAATCCTCTGCAATTCAGTCTAGGAACTCTGGATATTGTATCAACTGTCAACTCTGGTCGGAACTCCATCAGTTGGGTTCTGCACATGTGCAGGGCTGCCAGTGGTGACTCTTAGTCACCTCAGCATTGTTGGCCTACTGAAGAGTGCTTTGTTATTAACAAGATTAACCCTTTAAATTCCCAGGAGTTACTAGGAGTTTCAACAAACTGATCTCATATATCATAATGAAATATTTCTACAAGTTGAAAAAAGTTAAGAACTTCTTATACAACATAAACTCTTAGAAAACTTACCTTTGGTTCGGGACAGGCATGTGAGAAATGTCCTCGTTGATTACAGTTATTACATCGCAATTTTGAAGCTGAATTATAATAACGTGATTTCTGACCACAAGAAGATCCAAGCCTATCAGTGTTATTTATTTTCCAATCACATTCTGCTGCCAAAGAAAGACAAATAATGCATTGAAAACTTGAAATATATGGTTAATCTTAATGCAGTTTTATTATTAATAAGCTCATTCCTGAGTCTGCCCGAAATTACAACTCTGATAGAAATAAAATTTGTCTTACATTTATCACATGTCTTAAGATCACAACCAGTACAAAATCAGGCACACAAAAGCACACTTGGCATGTTTGAAAGATAGCATCCCCTTGAAATATAATTGCTGTAAAGCATTTCACAAGTAAATAAAAAATTGAAACCAATAAATATTAATCATGAAAGATATTGTAAGCTCTTGTTCTAGCCCTGGCCAAACATTTTCTGAGGTTTAGTCCACTTCACCCATTATATATTTGTAGAAGCAGTATATCTCATCAACCACTAAAGATAGCAATAACAGGAAACACAATAAGCATTAAATGTAAACATGAAAATTGTTTTAGACATTAATTATAAACAAGCCTATCAATTAACTGCTACTAAACATATTCATGGCATCTCAAAACTGACCATATCGTACATTTCATGCGTGACATAGTTTTTACATCATTGGCTACCTAGTTCCTACCACAGTGCTTCCAAATCTTTTTGACTACAGAACCATTTTGATCTGAAAATTTTTTACAGACCCCAACCAAAACAAAACATATTCTAGTATAATTAGCACTTACAAAGCAGACCAATATTGGCCATATTAATAACAGTGATTGAGGCAGAGACAGTTTTAATTCATAAAAAGATTTTCAATTATTTAAAATGAAATTTTCCCACTTCACCTCAGAGTCTGAATTATAATGTAACAACACATTCAAACAACACTTATCTAATTTTTTTCACGGAACCGTTGTCCTCCCTCACTCACGAAACCCTATGGTTCTGCAGAACACACAATCGGAAACACTGTCCTAGCATACTGAAGTTAAGTTTTTGATATGGGTTTGGCGATGTCATTAGGCAAACTCTGCTGCCCGTTTACACTAGGCACACTCTTTTGCATGCACCTCAGCAATGCAACATCACACTTTATCAGTGGTTGGGCCATCCACCTAATGATGATGATGATAGATTCCTTTAGATCTGCACGTTGTCTTCGTTAGGGATAAAACTACTGTACAAATACTTTCTACACACTCTTAAAAACTATTCTTTTCTGCCGGAGTTAAGTTGGCAGTGACTACCGAGTAGTTATCTTGGAGTGGTGGTATATAAATACTCTGAATGAACAGTACATGACAGGTAAAATGTGATGGTGTGGCATATGAGTTGCATCACACTGTTTTTCTACATTTTGCCAGTGTTTTAAATGTATGTTTCTAAAAAAATATCAGATAAATAAATACGTAACTGATACAGTGTTTATTAGATTATTTGTAAGTCACATTTATAAGTACAATCTTTGTCATTGTTGGTTTTGCATGCAAACTATTGCTTTTGAATGCACCGTTGCTTCATTACCACTCAACATTGGAACATTGATATTAGGTCGGAGTGATCAAACTTTGCATATGGTTAGATCTGGGATGGGCAGTGCCAAAGCAATGGCACTGCATTTGGGTAAAAGACTTCTGTTCCTGGATAATACACTGTTCCGCTTAGCATGAAGTAGTGTTATGCCCATACTAAGATACCAACAGACACGCCTTATAGATTAACGCTCTGTACAATAACTGTAGTGTAGCGCTAAATATTGGCTTTTACAATTGCATGTAACGTGATGAATGGCGAAATTGGATGTACGAACCTGCCTAGCAAGGCAGAGAACCAAACGAAGAGAACTGCATGAAATGCTAATTAAGTCACTGTTATGTGGTCTGTAAGGCATGGTGTAATGTAACCCAAAACATATTGCTAACTTTCAGGTCTATTATCTCCACAACTATCTGAAGTGTATAATAAACCACTGGGAAAATTGTAGCTTATTTACCGCCCTAAGTAACAGTTGGCTTCTTTACATCAGATGAATGCTGGCTCTCTAAATTCCAACCTCCTTGCTAAGCACACCTATAATGTCACCACTTTATGCTGGTGGCATATACAGAAACTTTTCTGATGTCGCAATTAGACACTTGTGGCATGCAAAGGTTATAACATTAGAGGCAGGAGGGAAAAGTTTTATAATAATCAATCCGGGGCATTTGCTACTTTAAGGATTCCGAAGTGGAGAGGCCACGCAGCCGATTACCCAACAAAAGCTGTTCAGATGAGTCACTGAAACACAGCTGTGCCACAGATGGATGGCTACGAAAAGGTCTGCTAAGTATGTTAGTAACACAAGAGAGAAAGACATAGGCAAAATGACTCTGGTACCTGGCAGACTGTTCAGTATAGCTTGTAGGTGTTCATCATTTTCATCTTGGTCACCTGTCGCATGTGACTTCACCATGTGAACGTCAATATCATCATCGTCAGTTGAAATGTCCAGAAACAGAGACGAATCACTTGATGCATCAGACACATCGATGACTTCTTCTCTCGTCTTCCGACTTCTCTTGCATTTCTCAGGTTGCAGAACTTTCTGTGCACTGTCTTCCTGTCCAGATTCATCTTCAACTAAATATAGCTCACTGTCATCAGAAGATACCTCTGATTTCTCAGAATCAGTTGGAACTAAAACAACGTCTGAGGAATTATTGAAAGATTCAGCTGGTATCCTACTATCGATACTGGAAACAGTTTCATTCTGAGATGACTTATTGGGCAACAGTTTCTCATCAAAATTTTCATTTGTGTCTGCTACCATTCTACTTTTCTTTAGTTCTTTACTAGTCTTTGTCACATCAGAGCAATCTTCATTTCTCTGTCTCTTCATCTCTTTCACTTCTTCACCTTCTGCATTCCTCAGTTTATTTTCCGTACTGTGCGGCGTCAGTAGTAAATATGAATTACTTACATCAGACACATGATAATTAGATTCCTCTTCACTGTTTTCAACAGACTTCACACTGCTAGCCTTAAAATACATTTGACAGTATAAAGATTCCTCCATTTCACGTCGTTGCTCCTCTTCAGAATCATAACCTACTGAAAGGTCCGATTGTCTCCTGAAGTCTTCATCGCTGTCCTCACCAACAGATGAGCTTTCTTCCAAGCGACTTCCCCAAAAAGTTGATACAAGAGGCAAATCCATGACTTTGTTAACACTGCAATCAATCAAAAACAACAATGAATGAACATTCCCTAAGTCCCTAACAGGTTTCATGATTAAAGTCTATCTATGATGAAACTATTCTTTAAAACTCAGTTTTATCATAAATGTTAGTAATTCTGCATGAACAAACTGGCTTTACTTTTGTCCTAGAAATTGAAAATTGACAGCAATTTGCACACTATCTTTCCATTGTGTTTGTCTGGTGAAACACATTTCGAGACAGCTTTTTCATAAACTTTCGCATATGCTTCATGCATATTCATGACATTACCATACTTCATTTTAAAACTGCCTCTAGCATCACTACCTCCATTGTCCACTCCATGCTTGCCTACTGTAATTCGCCTTTCCTGAACCTTGAATCCGCTGAAATTAAGTGCCTTCAACTTATTGAAAATGCTTTTGCCCAAGCTGCTGTCAGGACACCCAAGCATCATCACTGATCACTCAATCTTTAAATCACACCATTGGCTGATAATTCTCAAACACATTCATATAAAAGTTCTCTCCCGAACCTATAACCATATGCATAATTCCACATTTGATACGGCTTGGTATTTACTCGGTTGGTCCGAGATATATTTTGCACATGTCATCGGCCATGTCGGTCGCTGGTCGACTTCTCCGTCATTTCGACGGATCATTTCATCTAATCGCAGAATTTTCTCAGTAACTTCAGATACGTTGGAGTTTTCTTGTGCTAAATTTGCGTGCTGGACTTATTCGTCGGTTTTGCCAAGAACTTTGTGTGTTTGGGGATATTTTCTTCGCAAGTCACCTTGCCGCCATGTGACTGCATCAAGCCCATCCTTCTGATGTGTACTGTCGAGCGTCAGCCATACGGCGTGTAGCCGAGCGTTTCGTCTCGGTGGACAACAACCGACGCGGGCCGTTGAAGTGACCCCGATCTTCATTCGCTTGAATCTACCTACTGACACACGACGAATGCCTTTTCTACATACTCCTTGGTGCTTCGACGAATAGCCGGACGTGCGTCATCTTCTACCAGTGAGGGACTGCTCGTAGGCATCGTCACCGTGTTTGCGAACGGTCACCTGTGACCGCTCTACTCTATCGACGCAACTTGGCTCAGAGATTCTGAACATCCATGCCATTTTCAGTTGTCAAAGAGGCATTCTATTAATTTCGTGGACCGCATGGCGTCCGACCCTGGTCAGGCATCGTGAGAGTTGGTTAGGGTCAGGTGAGGCGTCATGAGGGTCGGTTAGAGTCAGGGTTAGGGTTAGTGTCGTCATTAGAAAATATGGGAAAAATTGTACATTCTGCGTAGCATGCCAAAATATACCGTATAAGAATGATTGAGAATATCCACGTAAATTATATTCCATGTGTCATTTATATCGATCAATCAGGGGCGCACTACAATGCTTGGACCAAAGATACTGTATATTGGTAAAGTCGTAGTTTACGTTGCTAAATTATTCTAATGTCTTCAATGCAGTACTTGACATTGGTAAGTAAGCAGTCTACCTATGTGCATGTTAACTATCATCAATCCAGCTTCCATTTCATCGAGAAATATTTTCATCAATCAAACTTCCATTTAATTGGAAAAAATTACTTTCATCAATCCAACTTCTATTTGATGAAAGAAATATTTTCCATCAATGGAACTTTTATTTAAGCAAATATATATTCTCATGGATCCAGCTCTAATTACGGAAACAATTATTTTCATCAATCCAGCTTCTGTTTAATCGAAAACTTAATTTCATCCATACAGCTTCTATTTACAGAAAAAATTATTTCGATCAATTCAACTTCAATTTTGAACACAGGAATGTTTTCATCAATCCCACTTCCATTTATGGAAACAATTTCTTTCATCAATCCAGCTTCCATGTTAAAGTGACAATATCAAATAATTTAGCAACGTAAACTACAACTTTACCCTGTATATTAGCCTACAGTTGCGGTCCATGAAACTAATAGAATGCCCCCAAAGATACTGCATAATCCTTCAGCTTCCGATACTATAAGCTTGCCCGGACATCGACCTATGGACAACCCTTTGATATGACGCAGCTCTCGTGAATAAGCTTGTGCTTTGCGCTTAGCTTCAGAGTATCGCTTTAGAAATTTGCAGTTAACGATTACGATTACTCAACTTTCTTTCGCAATCTGGGACAGCCATGCTGTTTATACGTAGGGTAACAGCGAGTGGCTGCTTTCCATCCGTCATCTTTTTACTTAAACTGAATTACAACATAAAACTGTTTTAAATTAAAATTACAATATTTTAATGTGATACTAAAACGAATTCAAAACGTAACATTTAATAAGCAGATATAATACTTATAAAACCTCATCCACGCGACACGAAACCGATCTTCTTCTCGTTCGTATTTTCAGCTGGAAAGACAGTGCGACCATTCTCCATTTTCTGAAATCCCAAGCTCTTGCCCGAAAAATCCCAAGATTGGCCAGAAGTTTACTAAATAAATCACAAGTTACTGATACAAAAAAGTGATGAAATATTAAATGCTTTTGTTAAATGATTTAGCAATCACAACTATTCACAAAAATGCCTAGCTAAGAACTCCTATTGATTTTGTGTTTGTCCTATATGTTTGTAGGCTATACCGGAGTGCGACTCTTCTGCACCCGGTTTAATAAAGAATATACTTACTTACTTACTTACTTAAGAAAATCCTGAGAATGACATTGAATTAACAATGTTTACAAGTTACAATAATAATAACAGGCTGACCGAAATGTATACCCTACTCGTAATCAGATTCATATATGAAATCTTCAACTCCAAAAATGCTACGGTAATTATCGAGGGGAGCGCAGCTTATTCACATGAGGCAAGTCAAAATAATATTAATCGGAAGCCAGGTATGTGCTGCCATATTATTATTGTTGCCAATAACTCATACCGCCTTATTCACATTATGATTAGAAAACGCTGGCCCCATACTGTAAACTACTGTTACAGCGTCCAACCATGGGCGCAATGTGGGCCCAGTAAACGTGGCTGTCGGAAAAGTAGGCTAAAAATTGATTTGATTGATAAATCTGGTCGAAAGTAAAGAAGGAAATCCGAGTAGACACGAAACAACCTGTGACGGAGGAATATTTAATTTTATTGAGTCCATGTTTTTGCATTCTATTCATAGGATCAACAGTCGGCCTATTGCATGACTTGGACGTGCAGCTATTGTAATGCAATTCTAAATCAGTGGCTGCTCTCTGATCGTCTGCGCCGTCGACGGTCACCGACTGATCGCCTGAGGCGGACGCCGCCGCCACCGACGCCGCCGCCGTCGCTAGGGAAGCCAAGTCTTTAATATTAATAACACAAACAGATCTGGTCATAGCAAATATCACACAACAGCCGCGCGGATATAATTGGCAGCAGTTGATTAAGATTAATCGAATTAATTAACATATTCAACAGATTTCTCTACCCGACAAAAAGTAATGGGACTGAGGGTTCAGTGTCTGCAGAAGTTTCAGTTAACAGATGCATTATGATTAGAAAACGAAGCCAAACTGACAGGTAGGTTTGCAAGACTAATAGTTACTCTGGAAAATGTATTACTATGTCTGTCAAGTTAGAAGTCATATTCATATTCAGATTGAACTTTATAAATCATAGTGTAACGGAAATCTCTAAGTCGTTTTGGCCTCTGTCAAGTTGTAGGTCCACCTCATGTCATTACTGCTTGCAAATTTGCACTTCTTAATGTGAAGTCCAATGCACTGAAGTGAGCTACTTGCATGCCTTTGTGAGTTACTTGAAATGTGCTATATTAATTAATTGATCTCATACATACATACGTACATACATACACACACACACACACACGCACTGTGACACACGAACACATACATATATACACACACACACACACACATACATACATACACACATACACATACACACACACACACACACACACACAAGCACATACATACAAGCACATAGGCCTGCATGCATGTGAAGGTTTTGCAGGATGCCGTGGAGATGAGTTCTTGTGAGGGTTACTTGGTGAAAGTTTAAGTTGACTTAAAGGTTGGAGTTTACAGTTTTGAAAGCACTTTTATGTTCATGTGAACTGAGTTTGTGATTTTGTCTGACTATAGTGTTGGTAATGTTCAGAGGCACTGTTGGAATTCAGTTGAGACTAATAATATGACTGTATTGTAGGCTTTGAACTTGACACACAATTCTAGAATTGCAGAGGCATTTGTACCTGTGTTATTCAGACCCATCCAGCTGAGGATTAGTAGTCTTACTTGTCCACAACCATTCCAAACAAATCACTGCTTTCTTTGTTACGGTCCTCACTTGTATAAAGTAATGTAAATATATTTTGGTTTGTTGAAACTATATATGTAACTGGCTGCAGTATGTCAGCAAGAGCTCACTCAACAAATATATAATACAAGCTGAATATAAAGAGTAAAATCTATGCATTTATTACATTTTAAATTAAGTTAAATTAATAATAAGGTTTGAAATCGGATTATCAGTTTGAAGTATGGTTGAAAATTGATTTTTAAAGTACGTACTATCAGAGGCGGCGCCAGACATTTTGGTAACCAGGTCATAGCCAGGGCAGTCATACAAGTAACCAGTGCAGGGGTGGTTTATGCCCCATATAAATTATCAGCAGGGCAAAAATTCTGGCAGGGTAACGACCAGGGCAAAGGCTTTTTTACCAGGGCATTTGCCCTGGTGTAGTGCCGCAACTGCGTACTATATTCTTATAGCTATTGCACATTTTGTTTCAAGTCCAGCGAAAGAGCAGTATTACTTATTTTATTTGTTTATAAAGAAATGTTAATAAATATGCCATATCATGGGTTAATTCAAGTGATTTTGGCTTTGTTGATGGGGTTAATTAATTAATTATATATCGTTCCCGCTGGATTTGAAAATGTAAAATGTAAACATTCGCTTTTTTCTATAGCGACCGCCGTATAATTATAGCCTGGACCTTGCTCATTTTTCAATGAATTGATCAGATGAGTCCCAACTCTTCACCACCGCTCGCCCATTTGAATGGACGCCATACCATTTCATATCCCCGTTCAAGGACCGTGCTACCCCAAGATTTAAATTTCTGAAATAAGCCAGCATCGGGAAGCAAACCGCAATCCGCACGCTCTCTATACGCAACATACGCAGCTCTTACCAATTGTATGTAGCTAGATGACGTGTTTGGCTTGTCGGAGAAATCCTGAAATGCCTTGCAAATGCTCTATTTAGGAGGTCGTATGACATTATAAGAAATCAGAAATGGCGGTGTAATTTTGCAATGGCAGTCCACTTCGAAATTTAAAATGTCCGACGTCCGTATATCGGAATTTAAAATAAATTGCGAGCTGAAAATAGTCGCGTTTACCTGCAAATTCCCGTAAGAATGTTTTGTAAAAATTTTCAAATCGCTAAAGCGTTCCCTTTCGGAGCCTTTAGCGGGATGGACAAACAAACAAACATACAAACAAACAAATGGAAGGACAAACTTTGAGACTTTAGTATAGATAATAGCTATATGTAGTAGTAACAAAGGCCTGGCTTTCTTCAGTACCCTTGGCCACTGCCTTGTCCAGATGAACTGGATACAACAGAGAACTTTAGTGGAGTTCCAATACCATTCAACTGAAGGGGCTTGTTTACTTTCAATGAAGACATTGCAGCATACAACAACATTGGATAATAATTAAAACATTCTTGCATACTTGTGAACTATAACTACACTGTGTCCCGATGAAAAGTACACCCCAAGAAAAGTGTCATAACTCGGTCAAAACTGTTGGCATTTGCCTGAAATTTTAAAAACAACAACAGTAGCCATATCGCCAACAAATCGTAACGCCGTTTGGAAATGTTGGTGATTTTGTCAAGTTTATGAACGTTTGAGATGCAGTACTGAAAAGGGGAAATTTTCAACATGCAAGAGCCATAAGGAAGTGAAGTTCAGCTGCTGGTGTTCAAAATGTCCTCCTTGTTCATGGACACACGACCGTAGACGTGGACGCCACTGTTTGATGGCCCAATCCAGTGCAGTATATTAACTGTCTTTTTCTGTTGCATGGAAGTTTTACTTTTCTGTGTCCAGATCTGTTTCAAAGGAGCGTCATACCTTAAAGGCTATTTCATGGCATCAGAAATCATCATAAATGCACGAGCCAAGCACTGGGAAGGAGTTTTCTGTAGAAGCCATTTCTGACATTTCAAGAAATTCTTGACTTTTATTCTGTATACTTTTTGAATAGTCCTGATGGATGCTGGTGTTTAACCATCTCTCTTTTCATATTTGTCTTTGACAACCATCTGACACATGCAGGTGAGGGCATGCATTCAGTGGATATTGGATGGCACACATACACAGACACAGACATACACAGACACAGACGCTCATACACAGACACAGACGTATAGTAGACACTTAGGCACACATATGCAGATGCCTGCAGTTCAATGACTGCAAAGTCATTGTGATCGCTGTAGTATATTTGTTCAGATAATCCTGAATACTAAGGACAAATGTTGAATTTCGACTGAGATTATACACTGACTGAATTGAGTGTGAATGGCAAACACATGCTGTCTGTGAATTAGGGTTTGTTACTGACCAGGCTGTGCCTGACATTACCAAGACAACAAAACACTTGGAGTGCCTGTGCAACCTTTGATGGCTTTCCTCACATCTATAATTTGTATTGGTAGTCAGAATAAAGTGACCCCCTCCCATGCCCCACTTAACCTAATCAAAGACAGCTTGGGTCACCTGGTGACATGCTAATACAATCTTTGTATCCAGGTGACACCCAGCACCACCCAGTCTAATGCACCTGGAAAGAGTCACTGACAATCTAGCTAACAAATCAGCTTCACCAAACTCTCAGATGAAATTAGTTTGCATTAATACAATACCATACAAAATAGCTGCCGTTTGATCCTTAAGGCACGATACAAAATCTGTGTCTGTGTGTGTGTGCCCTCCAATATCCTCCTTACATAGTCCAGAAGTGCACATTAAAACCATGCAAGCATTAAGACCCATAAATAGACTGGAAGAGAGGTAAGTTTTCAGGTTTGAGCAAAAGACAGTCTCCGTAGGAGAGCTGCAAACATGAAGAGGCAAACAGTCCTGGATGTATACCAGGAGCAACATACTTTCCAACAGATGCTGATAGAAGAAAGGAGTGGCCTCTGACAAAGCTGCAGAATATAACCATGGAAGTTAAGTAGAATGGCAGATGATCTGCAAGTGCTTTTGTACATGAGGAGTGCCAGCTTGAAACAGATATGCTCACATACATGAAGTGGGAAGCCAGTGTAGAGAACGAAGAGCAGATGGTGTCTCCAAGACAGTCTTACAGCCTCATGTATTATTATTCTAGCTAGAAGAAGCAGTGTGTGGTAAGGCCTGAGTGTAAAGAAACAATGACTTTAAGCATAGGAAAATTATAATCATAGGTTTCAGTCAGGTTACTCCAGGTAAGGTAAGGAAAATACTGGTCTATTTCTCGTGTTTCAGCTGTAACTGTGCTTAGTGAAATCATGATAGGCTTGTGGCTAAGCAATCAGAGTTGTGACTCTATCTAACAGAATTATTCTTATATCGAAGAATAACTCTGTCTCTTCAATTCTAATTGTTTTCGTATGATCATGGAGCCCATGCTGCATGCTTTGCTTGTCTGGTTCAAGCACAGAAAACTACTTGAAAACATTTCTATATTATCTGATGTTAAAGGAACCAGTCTGGGTCAAAAGAGCCTTACCTCTACTAATCTACCCAATGCCCACACATTTTGGCTGTAGGTGTCCTGAAGAGTAATTAGCAACTTCTATTGCGCCGGTGTCTAATGCACAAGGCATCAACCGATGGCACGGTTGATGGTAAGAAGTGTTCGGATGGCATCCGTTGAAATGCCACTGGATAACCTCATCACCCACAAGCCTTTTCTGGGTGGAGCTATCTTCAAATTTAAGATCATTTGATTCTCATTTTTCTGTCTTATTTGTGAGACGTTGTCTAATATGCCATTTGCTATAGTCAATCAGTTCACACTTGTCTGGTCTTGCATGACAACCTGTGATCAATCTTCATTACAGGCTTACATATTCAAGACAGTGTATAAATATCTGATTAGAATTATGATTAGGATTTTGTTGCTTTGGGACTGTAGATTAATCCATCCAACTAATGAATGAAAGATGAAGAGTAATGATTTGCTGATTTGCTTCATCACCATGTAAAATGAAGTAGCCTATAAAAATAATTAGTATGCAGATGAGAAGAGAATTAGAAACTCCAGAAATGAATCTGTTAAAGTCACCAGCGCCAGTCATGCGTTTCGAGTTATCTGAAGAATACTGCTTGCAGGACAGGATCAGATATAACAAACCAGACAGATAAGCACAGATTGTGATTGATGGTGTCAAAAGCAGCAGAAATGTTGAGAGGACAATCATAATTGTAACTCCAAATTTCTAATTAAAAACGTATTCAGGAGTGCTGGTCATGTCAGAGGTACCAAAAGTGGAGAAAGATGTCCGGTTGGCCAGATGGCCAGGGATAGAAAGAGGCAGAGGAACTGTGCTAAGGTGACAGGTGGTCTTTGAAGCATTTCTTTAGAAGATTGGAAGGCAGAGAAGTGGATGGGCCTGGGTTAGAATTCTAGAAGAGGTAAGACTTTAATTTGTGGTTGAAAAACAGAGGAGCTTGTGGCAGATGATGGTGGGTGAATGGACTGAGGCAGGAGACACTTGGTAATGAGCTCAAGTAATTAGCCAATGTGATGCTCAGGTGTCACAGAATATTGGAAGTATTTGAAAGACAGGAATCAGGATTAGACAAATTAATTTGGAATGCTCTGTCTTGAGTTTTTTTAAGCAAAATGCTGCAAGGCAAACTGGGGTAGAGAAACACTGGTATAGAAGGTGTTTGGGAATTGCATCACAGGATTTGTGCAGCATAATAGTTATACAAATCTTCAGATGCATGAATACAGACTGACATTGATATATACCGTCACTCCCTTAATGCCTCCAAAACCCAGTTCATTTGTTTTGGCACCCCCAACAGCTTCTGAAGATTGATGTTGTTCTCCTCTTGGAAATTTTCGCGCACTATTCCTTTTCTTCAACTGTACATGATCTGGGCGTTACACTAGATAGCTCCCTTTCTTTTAAAGACCATATCTCTAACCTAACATGTCCTTCTTATTTTCATTTAAGGCGTCTTAGGGCTGTTCAGCGTTCCGTCTCATCTTCTGTTTTCACCACTCTGGTTCACGCTTTCATATGCTCCCGAATTGACTACTGTAATTCCCTTCTCATTGGTCTTCCTAAGGTTCGTCTTTCACCTCTTCAGTCGGTCCTAAATGCAGCCGCCAGATTAATAGCACACCTACCACGGTACTCTCACATTTCTACCTTCATGTTTGAACAACTGCACTGGCTTCCTCTTCTCTCTGCTCGCATTAAATTCAAAATCCTCATTTTAGTCTTCAAGGCACAAAGGGGTCTTGTCCCAAAATATTTGGCTGATCAATGTATTACTCCGGCCTCTTTCAGCCTCCTCCCACCGACCACTACGCTCATCAAACAGATTTGAGCTTCTAGTTCCTCATACTAGAACAGCTATGGCTCAGTCCCGGTCCTTTACCTCAATTGGTCCCTCTCTTTGGAATGCGCTGTCTCCATCTACTCGCTCTCGAATTCTAGCTAGTAACCTCTCTTCCACCTTTGCTTTTCTCAAAACCTTTTTCTTCTCTTTGGCCTTGCGCACTGGGAGCACGTTTGAATGGTTCATCCTATGAGAGGCGCTTTATAAATGTTTGAATACAATACAATACAATAATATATGTATGTTAAAGTGCAGTACACAAAACTGAAGGGGAAGTGACTGGCAGATGGTAGAGAGAATGGCTTGAAGAAGAAGCTGTTGATGGTTGGATGATGAGTTGCTGTACAAAGGCTTATGAACATCAGAAGTACTTAGGCGTACAGCGGTCATTTTCTACTTGGTGTGGAAGGTGTCGGGGGGCTCTGCAGTTTATGTCTCTGATGTTTCAGAGAGATTTTGTTTCTTATGATGCTGACGATGAGAGTGTACTAAAAGCGACTGGGAACCAATGCAGCTAATCGTTCAAATGTTAAATTAACTATGACTATTTCTTTCAGCTCTGTTATTGTTCTATGTTGATGGATGCTTTCGATTAATTGTCTTTAAGTCTGAATGGTAAGTAGACATAATGTGGTGAATCGTGTTTATGATTTGTTTTTTTCAGACGGGTCGTTGCAACAGAAAAATATGTTGGTCATCCTCTTCCAGAAACAATACAGGAATGTGAATCAGATGACAATGTGGATGAAATGTAAGTTGATTGCCTCAGTGCATTCTATTTGTCTGTCCTAAGCATTGCGGAAACTAGCGAAATGATTTCTGACAATTTCTGTGGGGCACGGTGGTGTAGGGGTATGTTCGGTGCCTCGCAGCCGGAGGGTTGCGGGTTCGACTCCACCTCAAGCCGCCGCGTAGGGACCCTGGGCAAGTCCTTCACTCGCAATTGCTCATGCGCTTCGGCGTGAAACTCAGATTCAGTGTCCGCGCTGTAGTCGGGAGTGCCTCTGAGTAGAAATCTTGAAGGGCGCTATAACAAGTGCTCATACATACATACTGCTCTCATATATATCTCGTCTGGCTTCTAACAATGCTTAAGAGTCTTAACATAAAATATTAACAGTTAGGAAAAAGTTGCTAAACATCCAATGACAAATGTAAAGGTGCAAGTGAAACCACAGCAGCTCTACTTACGAGACCTTCTGCCTGGGCAGGGGACCAGTGATCATGTGTGGAAAGTATTTGCAGCCAGTTTTTGCTGTTTTTGGCCTACACGTCTCATTTGCCTTTAGCATGCATTTTAAAACTGTGATAACCATAAAGCTATGGTTAGCTATTTAGCTATGCTCTGTAAAATTAGTTGAAGCATATTTAAGTAAGTAAGTTAGCCTTTTATGCAAGACAAACACTTACATTTTTACAAAGTATATAGTTGATGTAAAAAGTACTGTCATTGGATCAGGAAAAGCCCAGAACTCATAGAACCTTTATTGTCCTCTTCTGAAGGCTCACATGGTGATTCTGGACTGTTCATTGTTAGTTTATTAATTATCCAATTCTGAATATACTTGTTGATTAGTGCTTTATAAAATTAATGAACCACAGCATGTGTGCAGGACTTTTGGCCTCTGAAATTTGAGACCAAGACAAGACGAAGACAGTGTATGCTAAGACTGAGACCAAGACAGACTACATCAGGTTCAAGACAATCCACGACTGAGGCTTTTCAAAATGAAGTCCAAACCATAGACAGTTACTGACATGTCAGTTTCTTGGCTTGATCTTTAAACAGCATAGTATGGTGGTCTGACCTTCGTGGATTCAATTAAGGCTTTGCCGTTTTTGATTGTGTATGCTTTGCCATTGGCTTTATTGTAGAGGTGCTAAAGAAATGTACAGTTGGTTGAGTTGGTTTAAATACCTCAGTCTAGTCTAAATTCTGCTAAGCAAGTCTAAAAACAAGTTACAAATGCACCAAAAATACTAAATTATGTTGTGCAATGATTTCAAGTGATTTTTGGTTAAAAAACTGCAATCAGTTAATTAAAGTAAAGTAGTAGTTTACAGTCTTTATTGACATTTAATGGCTGCTAGGACTGTTGATGTGAACCTTACCTTACCCTCTTTTGCAGCTGTTTAATTTATCAGGGTTGAGTTGCACATGTGACAGGATAGAGTCATATATGTGACAAGAAAGACCAGTTTTAACACTTTAACGACTAGAGGGTACTAAAAGCAACTGGGTAACATAGTACAACTCACTGTTAAAGTGCTAAGAACTTTCAATTGCACATCTTCTTATGAGAGAGGCCAAAGATAACCATGTGAACATTAATAGAAAAAGCTTCAAAACTATCAAATAATTAATTAGACTAATTAATCTTTTGTTGCATGCACATGAATAAAAAGTTTATAAAATGCAGATAACTAGGAGTACCTTGACATATACACTGTAAAGTCTGTGTGTCAAAGTGATGTCCACACTGTGTACGGTCTGGGTGTCACTGTATCATTGTATCGCTGTATCAAGAGTACAAACAGCTGGCATACAACTGATACCATGTATTTCATAATTCATTTACATCAAAGTGCATACTTCATGCAAGACCAACACTGCCTCTCGCCGTAACAGTCCTTAATAATGGCTGACCACGTTAAAACAGACCTTGGACATCTCTGAATTTTTGTGATGCAAGTGTTAGAGTTAGACTATCTTGGATGATATCTTGGATGTTTGAGTATCATATGATCCATGAGATTATTATTAGTATTGTTAATTAATTAATTAAATTTGTAACATGCGCTAGGTCACACCAAAATGTGACTATGAGGCGCGGATAGTCAGCCACCAGGAGAAGATGCAGTTAGATATCAAAGTGTTTGAGAGCCAAGGAGAAATAATGAGTTTGAGCAACTTTTTGAAGGAAGGAAGTGAATTTGAACTACGAAGAGGGAGGCAGTTGATTACATTCCCTAGGGGGGGAGGGGCAGAGGCACGCGGGGCCCATGACTATACTTGATGACCACACATTGCCAGTAACACGATGTATGTGTGTGCATCTGGATAGTTTGTCTGTTTAGCCTTCTATAAAACAAAACGTACTGGAACAAGGCTATCTGACAAACCTAAAGAAGTAAATAACTGCCTTTTCTATATTGGTAGACCTGCATGATTAATCACTTGATTCATCCATGTTATCTTTAGTAAATAAACAATTAGCAGTGTATTCTTTAGTTAATAAAAATGTAAAGTTTAATATGTTGGCAGTTTCTTCTTAAATACAGTCGAACTGGTGTTAGTCGCACTGTTACTCCTGAGCTGAGGACGTTAACACCGTCATCATCACTCACTCAGAATCGAAAAGTTCAACTGGCTTACGCTGGAGTGAACAGCAATTGTCAGCGTGTGACTGGTAGCGCCACGGAGAGAAGCAGCATCTACTCTTTTGGTGATGATGTGTGTCTCTGCCAGTTTTTCTCTTCTTCTCATCATCATTGTATGAATGTGCGTGTGAGTGTGTGTGTGTATGTATTTATGTGGATGTAAGCATATATGCATGTATTTGTGTATTTATTTGCCCCAAGATAATTAATTAAATTTGATGCACAAGGAAAGATGCAATGCATCTTTTAAATACTTCTTGAACTGCTGCAGTCGTGACTGTGTAGCTAATCTAAACGTATGTAGTAGTTTAAGGTAGGCAGAGGATATATTCTAAACAGAGTTCAGTGCAAATGACAAGAGACCGTGGGTATGTGTATTTGGGTATGTTTGTGATAAGCTGCTCAGCCCCAGAGCATTCCAGATCCTTCATGTGAAGTTGAAGGTCTCCTGTTGTGATGACCAGCTGACTTTGTCAGTGACCAGGTTTTCAAGGAGGACTTAATGTGGCCTGGTCAAACGCTGAAGTTGGTAAGTTGAGGTGAGATCCATCCGGTCAGTGGTATATGTACACAGAAGAGTTGGTGTTGACCTATAAGATGATTGCAGTAGATGGCTGCAATGGTTATCAGACCAGATGCTGTAAGAAGGTATTTAGTAAGACCTTAATGGGGGAAAAGGTCACATTAAGTTTCACACATGCCAACCATCAGCTCTGGATGAGAAGCCGTTGACTTGCTGTTGTTGTTTGCGGGACCTTGCCAGTAGTGACTTCTAGCTATCTGTTATTCAAGCTGTGTTCGTTTTTGACTGACTGTCTGGTCATAATTACTGACTCTAACATCATTTAGAATTGCGCAGGGAGCACCTCTGAGTAGGAATCTTGGAGGGGCGCTATATACATTTTTGGAAAATAAATAAATTGGAAAATAAATTTAGCATGCAGATCTGTCTGAAGGAAGACATGTTTGCTCTCTCTTATTGGCAGTCTGGCAATTATGTCCCTGTCTGGTTGAATTTGATTGATGATGTTCTCATATTTCCTGCTTTACTTGATCAAAAAGCTGTTTGTGAGTGACTCCAATAGCAGTTGTGTAGTGGTGCAACCTTATCCAGCTCATTCAGTACATTGGTGGAAAGTTGATATATAAGGGGACACAAATATAAGATATTCAGGAAGTCTGAAGGCGCTATTAAGCAAAGATTTTTTAGTAGCAGAGTGATAAATGCCTGGAACGAGCTGAGTGAGGAGGCAGTTTCGGTGGAGACACTCAACAATTTCAAGAACAAGCTTGGGTAGATTAGATATTAAGTCATGTATTAGTGGTGGTTCTCACACAGATTTTTTAGTCTTCTGAACCACTTTAAGCCTTGTTATGTTATGTTATGTTAGGTTATGTTATGTTAATCAGTGCTCATTAGGAGAAAAGTTCTCTGTTCCTATGTTCTTACTTAGATCTGAGAGATGTTTGGTGTTTAAAGAATGCCACAAATAACTGGATGATGTTTCACTGGATAATGTGGAAGATGTGAGGCAGTGGTCAGAGATGTCCAACTGTAGCTCTTGGAAATATAAATCCCTGTAGATGGAATTAGAATGGAGTAATGAATGATGGTAACTAAGAACATATTGACTGATTCAAACACAGCCATCCTCAGTGACAGAAGTGAGTTTGAGGAATAGAAGTGTTCATTATCTTTGATGTCATTGTGAACAATCACGTTAGCATCTGATGAAAGAGACCTCGTGATTGGTGTGCAGCCTCATCACTTGCATCCACACATGAGCCTCGGCTTTGGCTCAGTGTTTTCAGACATATTCTATATGAGCAAAACTAAAGAGAGATGTACTTAACCAAGTGACTCTTCTGAAGTCAGAATAGAAAGCCGCTTCAGACAACCAAGCTTAGAAATTCTCTAAACTGGAGAGCAACAGCAATTCATGATTTAGAGACAAAGCCAGAGTGAAAACATGACTACTGGAGAAAGGCAGCAAAAGCAGTCACACAGTTTCAGTTTTTATGAATATGTTTGTGATCGTTCTTGGCATAACATCCACTCATAGCCATCTGCTAATTGGTCCAATGGTTAGGGATTGCCTTGGTCCTAATAAACTCAATGACAATTGACCTCTGGACTTCTTGTAGGCAAGACTGTTGCTTAACATCCTGGGATTTGGTTGAGTGCATTGTTGTAATGTGATGCAAATGGATATCCTTATATTGTGGCACAAGAACACTCTTCTGTGTGACCTTTAACCCAATACTACCTAACAATCCCACATCAAACAATATAGGTTTAAGCTTTGTATGGAATGAAAATAAGTGACACACCAACATCTGCTTCAAACAAGGTGACTGTAATACAGGTGCTGTGGATAGAATTGAAAAATATAGAATATTTGGTACAGAGCTGAGTTCAGTAACATTGTGATTTATTTCTATGATGAGCGGATGATCTGAAATTCCTTAACTTCATTGAAAAATTAGTTGTCTAGATAAATTATTGTTGATGTTTACCTATTGACAAAATAGTTATTCAGACGTTACTGTATTTAGATTCGTTATGTTCAGTTCAGATGAATATCCATTTGTGTCATTGGTAGGAATTCGATAGAGAGTCTTCATTAAGTGTCCAGAAGTTGTTTGATGATGTTGATCTCATTCTATTTGAAAGAAGCACAATTGGTCCAATCCAACTGCAAAGTGAGTGCGGTGACTGGACCTCCATATTTCCACATCTCAGGTTTGTTCATTTTCATAAGACTTTGTCGCATATATTCTAGAAAAAAGACTCTCAAAGACAAAATCTGCACCCTGCCATTTCCGTTTTGACGACATCCCTCCCCACAGCTACTTATCACTCCTGACCAATTTCCCTCACCTTTCCCGCAACAAGGAATAACTTCCCTAACATCCAAACACAAAGTTGCACTTCTGCGTAAAACTGCCACTGAGTGTTACTGTGGCAGCCATTACAGTGTCGCTCTTTAGGGTAATAAAATTTGAAGATGTACTGTTTGGTTCAAATTATTCACTAAAGATTGTTGAACTATATTGTATGTGTGTATTTCCTATCGGAATCTGTATTATTTTGATAGTGCAGGTAGTTGGCCGTGTGGCTGTTGAGCCTGTTGTAGTGCAAATGGCAAAACAGGCAGTGAGCTCTGTAGGAGATATAGGTGGCCTGGGTCTACAGATGGCCAGTGCACTAGCCATTTATTGTCAGAGTGATCAGTTGAGTGGTTGGCAAACAAAGTTGACGTCATGTGCTGGTTGCCGACATTAATACAGCTTCTAAATGTCTGCTTAGTCTGTCAGTACCTGCTGATTAATGACCCTTAAATGACCTTAGTTCTTAAACCTTCATCTTAGAAAGTATCCATTACGCTGATGAAGATGCACTTTACATCAGCCATTTACTTCTGTAGGGTAGGATCTGGTCATTTGAAGCACTGCTCAGACTGCAGTTCAATTTGACTTAGAGTTCATGCAAAATATTTAATTCTGTGCATATTGTAGCATTATGATACCATTCTGTTTCACATAAAGCGATTTACAGAGTGCTAATGGTGAATACTTATCATTGTTCCTTACATAGACGGAGGAGACTATGGATGATAGGATTGCGATTTATGCTTGAATAATTTATCTAGGAACTAGTGTACGAAGAAGTGTCCGTGCCTATATAAACGTGGTAAAGGGGATTGGCATTGGAATTTGACAGATTGAAGTTGTGGTCAGTTTAGTTTAAGTAGAAATGGTGTATAGTTAAGGTGCTTCTAGAAACACAGATAATTAAGGCTGTTGGTTTCGTGTCGTATTGGACCAACCGAATTGCTTCATTGCGGTTATGTACAACGATCTCTTCACAAGAAAGTGACATGTTTGAAGAAACTGGTTTGTTGCAGGTTGTATGCTACTATTGTTTTATGTTGAGAATATACTTTTATTTTTAAAACAATGAGTTATCTGCATCTTTCAGTAGTGGCATGTAACAATATACATTTTAGAGTTGTTGTTGTTGTTGTTGTAGGGTTGTTGGAAGAACAAAAGTTCCAGTGCAAGAATTTGGTTACAAGTTCTTTGAATATAAAGAAGAAAGTGATTTAACTCCAAGAAATGCAGATGATCTGAGCAGCAGTCAGGAGTGAGAACTATTTCCTATTGTAAAATTTAAAAAATCCGGAGCATGAAAGATATTATTAACAAAATCGAAATAGAATTTGTTTACTTCTTTGCTCAAAGCACGAAGCCACTGCCAGAGCCAGACTAAGGCAGGGAGCTTTTTAAAAATTGCCTGTTTAAAATTTCATAATTATGTTTCCTTCAGCACAGTGGAAGGAAACATGGAGTGGAGCAGCTACTCCACAGCTATTTTTCTCTAAGTAAATGTGAGTGTCACCAGCACCTATCATGCAAGCAGTAAGGTCCGATTTGTACCAGGTCCGATTTGTACCAGGTCCTCTAAGACTTTGTAGAAATCTGCCTATACAGGATTTCAAATAGAATTGAATGTAAATTGACAGCAATCATGATAGCTGTCTGTGCTGAATCTGACTGATGTCTATGAGATGGGAAGCAAGGATGTCGGGATGGCTGTTGGTTGAAACACTGAACAGTCTCCAACCAGTGAAAGGGTTAGTTGAAGACAGCTTATGATGATGATGGAAAGAAACTTGAGCATTAACATCAGTGTAGTCAGTAGTTGAGATATATTTGACATTTAAATCTATAGTTTACTGGCACATTACTTGACAAAGGCCCAGTGATGCTATTGAACAGCAGTATATAGGTCATCGAGTGGAATGCTGTTACTCTATTGGACAGCACTGTGTAGGTCAATGAGTGAAATGGTGTTACACTATTGGACAGCAGTGGTGTGCAGTGGCGTCACTAGGGGGGTGCGGGGGGTGCGGAACGCACCGGGTGTCACCATCGTAGGGGTGACACCAAAATGACAAAATAACTGTCTAAAAATATTTTTTTACAGAGTTTCAGCAGAAATTTATTATTTTTAAATTAACAATAACAGACAACAACAATAACATTTCTCGTAAGCCCAGCTTACATGTATTGTATCAATTCATCTAAAGCTGAGACTCTATACTAATTTACTTGTTAGAACCTTCTATTCCGCTCCGGTCAGTGCCGTCAATTTTACAGAATTACAATAAAGCTTCAACGTGGTTAAAAAGTTAAGAGGCACTATGACTTTCTCTCAACGAGGAGCTTAGTCACCTAGTGGAGCATTCAATTGAACGAGCCATCAAAGAAGTAGCAGCCATGTTCAAGTGAATAGTCTGATATCTGCCACTGAAGAGGAGTTGAAGGTGTCCATTCCAAAATTTACCACTTTCTATGATGAAGTGTCTGAGAGTGCGCTTTTAATAGAAATACCAGGGCTGAGAAGGCATCTGAAAGCAGCAAAGATTAATCTGGAAAAAGCCAAAGATTGGGCAATACTAGACGTTTTGACATTCATAGCTGAGTGAGACTTCGTGGAATCTCTCCCAGCCCTTCAACTAAGCCTAAAATTATTTCTGACGTTTTCGTCTTCTGCGAAAGAAGCTATTAAAAGCTGAAACTGATAAAGAACTATTTACGATCTACCATGGGACAGTCAAGGTTTTCCGATCGTGCGATATTATCACTTGAAAGTGAGTTGCGGAAAGGCATTGATTTCGATGAAGTGATTCAAAAGTTTGCAGTTTTGAAAGCCAGGAAAGGAAAGTTTTGATTTAGTCGAGATGTTCACTACGTGCTGAAATGCTTGCGTATTTGTTCCTGTTTTTTTATTAGTTCATTTATGAGTATATTTCCATATAGGCCTATTTATATTTTATATTGCTAACCTGATTTTAATTGATAATATTCCTATATTACAATGTTTTAATAAATTAATAATCAGCCAAAATTTCTAATTATTTTTCCTCATTATACAAAATGACCAAGAAAATGAGAAAAAAGATTAACGCATGCGAAATGTGGATATGGAGGAAGATGCAGAGAATATCATGGATTAGAAAAGGACCAACGATTGGGTGCGCATGAGTATCGGAATTGAGAAGGAAGAGACACTACAACAAACAGTGCTAAGAGCAAAGTTGAGGTTCTTTGGTCATGTCATGCGATCAGATGGATTGGAAAAGGAAATGATGTTAGCATATGGAGAGGGAAGGAGAAAACAAGGACGACCAAGGAAAAAGTGGATGGACGAGATACATGAAACAACTGGAATGAATTTCGCAGAACTGAGAGATGCGACGGCGGACAGAAGGAAATGGAGAGGCTTGATCAAGACGGTCGCTAGAGTTCAAGGAACTGACAGCACAAGGTAACAAGGTAATAAAAAATTTGCGAATTGACACTATTGTAGTTATTATATAATTTTCTGTATTCCTTGAACATTATATTATAAGGAAGCCTGTGTAAGCTGCAGGCACCTTCATTGCCCTCCACAATCTATTAATATTTGCTAATTTGATTTTTAATGATGTAACTGCTGATTTGATGGTAAATGATTAAAATAATAAATAAAATTTAAAAAGCGCATTTATCATTTTAATTCTGCTAGTTGTTAATATCACTATTATTGCCATTACATTCTGTTACATACAAGAATTAATATTTACGGGTAACATTAGTACAAAAATCATTATTAAGGATTCTGTATAGTCTGGAAAGGGAGGGTTCCATGGGGTGACACCATGAGTTACCGCACCGGGTGACACCAACCCTAGTGACGCCACTGCTGGTGTGATGCAAAATAAATTTTTCTGCTCATATTTATATCTGTCCTTGTTTACTCTGTTGTTCCTAAAGATATCTCCCAAATTTCGTTTCATTACCAGTACTGCTTGCTAACGAGTTAATATGTTCCACTCAACTGTCAGTTTTGTCAAAATTAAATTTTATGTTCATGCTGTTCATCTGACAATATCTCTGGAACTACCAGAATAATTCATATGAACGAAGTATCATTTTTTTAAGTTCATTATTCATGATATATTTTGTTAACTTAAAATCTGAAAATGTGAATTTTTTTACTTAAGACTCATTTTTGTCATAGTAGGTCACATATGTTAGAATGGCCATTTATGGCTAAAAGGAGACTTTCTCAAAGGTTACAGCAGAGACTTTATTAAGAGGTTGAAGACATCTCATGTAATCATGTTACTTAATGTAGGTTGACTGATCTAGCTCTGTGTTTGTGCGATGGTGGAGGATTTGACGAAAAGCCAGAAGAAGAAGAAGTTGTTTTTGTCTGTAGATTGGTTGCTAGAGGAACGTGCATTGAAGTTCACCGCTTTACGGGTGCAGCTGGGTCACACGGTTGTGTCGATGGATCTGATTCAGAAGGTCTGGACACAGAATATCTGGACACAGAAGGTCTGGAGGAACTCTTTGTACAGGAAGGGATAGTTGAGGAGGTTCTTGCTATTGATTCAAGATCTTTTGGGTAATTCTTTTGATGTGTTCTATGTTTATTATTTGATATAGACACAGACTTTGTATGTCTGTATGTGTCTGTACTGTGACACTTAATATAGCACATTTTAATACCTCACAGAAGCGCTATAGGATGATGCACACAAGTGGAAGTGATTCAGTTCCAATTTCATGATTTAAACCAAAGACTTGTTGCCCTCGACCTGGGTGTGTTGCTGGATGGAGAACTATGGCATGGCAGACCACAAACTCTCAGTAGATCCTGCTATTATTGTCAGATATTGTATTGTATTGTATTTATTAATTTATATAGCGCCACTCAATAGCGCCACTCACAGCTGTGGCCATTCAGTAGCGCTCCCAGTGCGAGAACACCTAGAGAAGAAGAAGGTTTTGTGGAGGGAGAAGTCTTTAAGTAGAGACCCAGAAAGAATAGTAACACGTAGAGAGGAAGGAAGGGCATTCCATAGGGAGGGCATTCCATTGGGAGGGCATTCCATAGGGAGGGCATTCCAGCAGTGGGTCATTTGGCACAATCTGTCGTTTAGTGCCACAGAGACACTTGACTACTGTAATTCCATCCTTGCAGACCTACCAAAGTTTAGAATGCATCAGCTTCAAACTCAACTGTGTGTTCTGACTACTGGCAAATCTGCCAAAGTTCAAGTACTCTCATAGAAGGAATTTTCTCTGCTTGACCAGTCGAACTTTCCCTCATATATAGGTATACAGTAGTTAGTGCAGCAGTAAAACTATTGCAGTAACAGACTCCTTTGACTGGGATTCCAAGCAGAGATGGGTAACTAATCGATTAGATGCTAATCGATTAGCTAATTGATTAGACAAACAGCTAATTCTAATTCTAATCGATTAGCTGTAGTCTTATGCTAATTCTAATTCTAATCGATTAGCAATTGTCAGCTAATTCTAATCGAAAATCGATTAGCTGATCGATTAGATGTTTGAAAATTAAACCGAGAACGCGTTCAGTAAGAGTGAGTCTATTAATATCGAGTTTGAAGAATATACTTAATTACTTATTTATCTGAAGGTTATTTCAGACTTTCAATTATCTGTTCATGGTTATAAAACATGGGAACCGGTACAAGTTCTTATTTCTGCGACTAGTTCTCCATGCTTATCACAATAGCTGCGCAGACAACTGCTGAAAAATTATTCAGAATTTATTATTGTTAAAACGTTCTTTAAAAGTATTAAGATAAAAGTGATAAACCTATCGGAAGGATCAGTTAAATTAGTAGGGATTACTAGGGAAGTGTAAAAATTCAGTAAAATCGTCAGCGCTAAATTAATTGAAGCCAATGTAGGCTACATATCGTCAAACTTCGTCCGTTACGTTAGGGTGAGTTCAAGCTGACAAAGAAATGGCTGGTTTGTGAACTGTTCTCACATATAGCAGTTGTGCAGCTTTAGGTATTGTAATAGGCTACAGCTCTAGGTATTGCAATAGACTGCAAGCCTTAGGTAATCGTAATCGTAAACTCGATATTTCTACAGGTGAAGTGGTGTAAATTTGTAATAGGCTACAGGAACTTGCTCTGCTTTGATTAAAATTTGACAAATTCCTGAAGCAAATATGTGTATCGAACTATCGATTATTAATATCTAATTCTAATTGCTAATCGATTAGCTGCTGCTAATGCTAATTCTAATCGATTAGCTAGAAGACTTTGCTAATTCTAATTCTAATCGATTAGCAAATTTCAGTAGCTAATTCTAATTCTAATCGATTAGCAATTCTAGCTAATCGTACCCATCTCTGATTCCAAGTCACCATCACCAAAACCTCAAACACTTTTACACAACCCCAGTTATCAAATCCTTTCACTGGCACATGGTCCCTCAGTGCATCTACTATGAATATATTTTCTGTGCTCCTTGTTTGAAGTGCCAGTCCACATCTTTGAGGTTTTTGCTTTTATGAACTTGATTCTGTTATTGCAAGACATATGGAGCCCCTAACATAACTACCGGTAGTATAATGACTTAAAAGAAATGTGCAAAAAAAACTTCATATGCTGAAGATATAAATGAACGCTGGAATCAGGAATGAACTGGTTTATTGTTGAATGCAGGCATTCTAATCAACCTGTTGCCCAACTGAAATGATGCAGAGAGCCAGACTTGGTCCTTAACTCTGTAACTTCACCTATGTGATTTCACCCTTATTGATTTTACTTTTTCCCATTTCATAGGATACTGCCACACACAAGTTGACGCTTTCTTTAAATCAGACATCTGAGTAACTCACAAACTCGAGTGTATAACGTGTGAGAGCTTCTGTGATATTTAAGAAAATCCTCCTATCTCAGGTTTTGTTGCAAGCGATCATTTGCAAGAAAGTTGTTAGATTAAGTTATCAGAATGATTATATTTTTGAGATTCAGATAAACTAAGTGTAACCTGATCGTCTGGTGTTGCAAATTCAGAGACGAAGGAAATGGTTGTCTTCAGAGGGAAGTTCTGCGGAACCTGTTCAATGAATCCTGGGCTGATGTGAGTTAATTGTTGAACTCTTTTCCAGCAAACTCGGCTCACGTAAATGTTGAGAAGATTTATCCATAAATAAACCAAAGCAAGATTTCTTGCAAGCTCTGATATATAGAATCTTTAATTATAGAAAGTGACATAAATTATTCTGAAAGACGAAGACCTTATGTATTGAAAGACATTATGTGATGAAATATTAGACCATGTGGGGAAATGGACAGAGACATGTAGACTGAATCAGAAGAAGACTTAAGAGATTATGCTGATTAGGCAGGAGGGTGGGGAGGATGGGGCAGTGGATGGCCCCTCTGTTATACCAGGGTATCGGGAGTAGATAAATTGACTGTCTTAGGGGTAACGCTTATGGAAACCCTTAATTTTTGAAGCACATATAAGTCGGATATTTTGCAAGGCTAGACAGTCCATGTATGCATTGTGGATTTGAACTGATCATGGCCTCATGGGCCTAAACCTTTTTGATGTGGTTTTTGCCATGACTGTGGCACGCTTGCTGTATGCTAGCCCAGCAGGGTGGGGTTTTGCTTGTTAGCAAGTTAAAAACAGGTTCCAATCCATCATAAGTAGGGTGATCCGGCGGGTGTACCTCCCCATTGACACCCCAACCTTTGACTGGCTCTGTCAGCAGGCTGAAACCAGTCTCTTCACAGCTGTTCTAAACAACCCAGGGCATGTCTTACACAAGTTGCTCCCACCAAGGAAATCAACTGCCTATGCCCTTCGCCCACGGTTTCGTGACAGAGTCTTGACTCTTATTGACTATAATATGAGGAAAACATTTTTAGGAAGAATGCTGTACTCCTATTGATTTTGTATTTATCCTAAGATGTTTGTACACCTGAGTGCGGCTCTTCTGCAACCGGTTTAGTAAAGAATAGACTGACTTACTTGCTTACTTAAATAACAAAGGAATTTAAGTCAGTGCTGCAGTGACTATAGTTCCTGCCTAAATATCAATTACTTCTAAGACCACATAAATTATAATTAATCACATGCTTTGCAGTGGAGCAACTAGTGCTAGCGAGTTCGAATGACAGACATTCGTTGTCAGCCAGAAATTGGAACAGTACCTGCCATCTTGCCCACATGGAGACCATATAGGATCCATATTCCCATATGGGATCCATATAGAGCCAAATCCTTGCATAGGTCCCATCTAATGCCTATTGCAATGCTGGCAGAGTATTGGTCCAAGCATACCTTAAGCATAATAAGGAGGTCATCAACATGAAGTAACTCGACTGAATGATTGGACTAAATATTGCTTTCTAAAAGTTTTCATCTTCAGTCGTTTGTTGTGATTGGTTATTCTAGATGATCAATGGATTGGAAGAACTTATTAGCAAACATTTACAACATTACTTCAGTCAGTGTAAGCATAGATTTTGTTCTGACATGCAGTATGACATTTGTTGTCTGCAGAAATTCTGTTGTGAAAATAATGGTTACAGTTCTCATCTGGACAAATATCTGCTGGTATCTTCATTCTGCTTTGTCATGATGATCTGGGAGATTGTAGCGCACTTTCGGGCATGACTCAAAATCCTTGCATAGGTTACTTCCACCAAAAAGCTCCAGCCGTATACCTTTTGACCGCGATCGCACGACTGTTGTCTACTTCTTGCAGATAATCTACAGTACTTTATAGTTAGAATGTTGTACTCATATTGACAGTTGATTGTTATTAAGACATTTTTACACAAGAGTGTGGATATGCAAGCCAAAAGAATGTACTTACTTACTTACTTACTTTGCAGTGTGGTCAGCCCACATGGTAGCGGAATCCCCAGTGCTTACATGGAAAAGAGTACTTGAGTTCTGGACCGTGGCTGGGCTGCGCATATGCATTACTCCTTACATCCCTTGACTTTGGCATAGCATGGTGGTTGTGTAAAATGCATTGCAGTGTCACTGTTCACTGGGTTCAAATCCCAATGTGTCACCTCAGATGGTCAACCACACCTGTACTTGTAGTTTGTGAAGGTCACGTGAAATGACTGTATACCTTGGTTTTGCATTTGTCATCTCTGTGATTCAGTGAAAAGTGCAATTCCAGTGGGTGCAGTTGAGAACTGGTTTTGCTGATGAGGATATTTGATAAAGGAACTTCTGCTTTAATATCTTTTGTTGTTTTTGGTATAGCCTCTAGTTATCCAGTTCCTGTGCGTTTGGATCCGTTTCATCACTATCTGTATCCTTCAACTCATGACATGTTTCTGACGCGTGAATCAACGACCCTCAGTACCTCACAACAAACAGCACCTGACAGGGTCAGTGAAACAGCATCAGATATCCTCTTCTTACTGGTCTCTGTATTTTAGAAATCTTTAAAGAGAAAATGCCTTTAGTTTGTTCATGGTTGTAGATCACAGGTAGGTTTATTTCTATCAGGTCCTCTAAGAATCTTTCAAAAGTGCTAATGTACTAATGGCTGTATCAGTGATCTAAGTGGATATAACGTAAGGTGACATAAAAACGTATGTTCAGCTGAGTTACATGAAACAGTCTGGATATGAAGTGAAAAACTGCAGACCATTTACTACAGTATCTGATGTCCTGTAAAGTGATCTACTAGCTCACAGTTTGGTGATAAAGAGCAGTTTGCAAGGGTTGAGTAAAGACATTTAGTGTCCATCGCTATAACTGACCTTTCTAATTATTGGCATTATTTTTATTCTAAGTCAGTTTGTGTTGCAAGTCTTCTACCACCTCTCTCTTGTCTCTCTGGCAACCAGACTCGGATCTTTCCTTGACATCTCTGGTCAACCCCTCCAACACGACGCAGTGCTCGTGAATAAGCTGGTTCCCTGTGCTTAGCTTTAAAGTAGAATGAACTCACCAGTGGTGCCTCCAACCCAAACCAGTGAAATCACAGTCAAACAGTATAAACTTTGGGCGCTTGCAAAACTGTGGAAGGGACAAACTGAGGAGCTCGAGCTGCAGCTCTCCAGAAATCGATTCCAGCTGGTGGGTCTAACATAGGCAGAGCTTGAGCAGTAGACGTACCAGGGACAATCAGGAGTCTATGGGCAGCCGACTGAAGAGTGCCATGACCCAAGGCTGAGAAGATCAAAATGCAGAAGTCCCTGAGGTATAATGGAGCAGAGCCAACGAGACAATCACATATAAGGGTCATGATCTTAAACTGAATATGCTGCTGGATGGCAGACAGCACAAAATATCCCGGATAAAAGTAGCTATATGACCAAACCCCCCAATATGATGGCAGAAGCTTTAAAAACAGACTGAAACCTCGAAATATTAGCTAGTGAAAGTCCATCAAAGATAGCATTACCAAAGTCCAGCCTGGTGCAGATAAGGATATGAATGAAAGTAGTGACAGCAAGACAGAAGAGGGAGTGGTGGATGGTACGGAGGAGCTGGTTGTAGAAGCATGAGCAGCAGATGTGTTATAATAGGATCATTTAAGGAGGGATCCTGGTGTAGGACAACTCCAAGATCAAGGACTATGGAAGAGAGGAAAACGTCTGGAAACATCTGGAATAAAGATCTTAGCAAGCTGAGCATGATCACTAAGCCAAATGAACGGGGGTGGGGGGTCTTATTACAGTTCAATTGGAGCCGGTTGGAAGACATCCAGAGATTAAGGGCAGAATGTGGATTATACAGCCAACAAGTATAGCAACTGTTTCCTAAAATTCAATATTCTTTGTTTAATTTTGAGTTCTTAGCAAAGAATTATGATCGACCAGTTTTCTGCGTTGGCCTATTCAAGAATGTCTTCATATTTCAGATTTCAAGACAGTTCTCGAACACTAGCAGCTTAAATCCAAAGCTGGGAGAAGTTCTGAAGATCTCAAGTAAAGCCCTGCAAGTCAGAGACAGAAATTTTAGCCAGTAAGATTGCTGTAAATGATGTGTTATAGAAGTGGCAAAATGGAGACAGTGAAACATTGCAGAAAGTAAATATACATGCAGAATGGCAGAGACAGAATGGGAAGTAGAGAGTGACTCCATAATTTTTCCCATGGGAAAACTACGGTCACTGCGGTAAATAATGCGGTCATGGGGACAACAATTTCGTTTTTACCGCTGTAATGGGTTTACTGTCATGATAATACCACAGTAATGGAAAATGAGCTGATGATAAAATCATGGTAATGGTGACTATTATATCTGTTTCAACCCCAGCAGTCACTGCTAACGAGGTAGCCTCCTATAAGAAATGTACAGATACATCAGATTCGGAAGATGTTCTCTCATTTTTGAAGCAGAGGGCCAATACGTGGCCAAAACTTGCAGCTGTAGCTAGGACATTTCTGGCTATTCCTGTGACAAAGACTTCATCTGAGAGGGTGTTTTCAATAGCAGGGCCCACTATCGAGGATTGACGCACTCAACTTAGTGAGGAATCAGTCAATGATTTACTAGTCCTGCATGCATTAAACAAACTGAATGACTAATAGTCAAGAAACTCGAATAACTTTTTTGTATCTAAAATTCTGAATTAATTTTTAGTGTAGTAGCCACTAGTCATTCTTAGAGCTACAAGTACAGTCTCAGATCTAGTCCAGGGGGATGTTGAGGATTTGAGATGGAGATTTTTTTATTTCCTGAAGCTGTAAACTAATCAGAAATAGTCAGGACTTAGTTAATGCAAACTTTCCACAAGATGATTTGTTTTGTGGGTGTTTTATTAATTCAATCAGCAATACAAATAGCTTTTTAAACTATTAAATTTTTTCAAATTTTAATGGTTGAAAACTTTTTGCCAGGAATTTTCTGTTGTCCTGCGGGGATGGGGGACAAAACCTACTTGTTGTGGGATGGGGATGTCACTCTCTAATGGAAGCAGAACAGAGACAGAAACGCAGAGAAATGGAATGGCAAGCAGAGATGGATGTTTTCTTTCACTGTATACTTCTTCCTTCAGTCGACTTCCACTTCTTCCTCTCTTCATTTTTCTTGGTCGTTTCATGTTCTTACTCTCTGCCTTTTTCCAATGATTTCCTTTTTCTTCCTCATCCGTGGCTCTGTTTCTGTTCACTTTATTTGCCCATCGTGCAATCGTTCATTTTTGTACATTGGAGCTCATCTAATCCAGTTGATTTGTTTCAGCTCCACTTGAGTGGATTTCTGTTATTGTAGTGACTTATCTGACTGTCCTCTCACCCGACCTAGTTCCTCTGGACTTCTGCCATTGTCCGGTCGACCATACAATCCAAGGGTGGTTAATGAATACTTACCCTCATCTCGATCTCGACTCGTAGCAGGAAGGGGAAAGCTCAACCCAATATCGTCTCATGACCAAATCAAAGTGTTCACAATGGTTTGTCTTGCAGTAATATTATTCACTTTCACAATTCAGTAGTGTTGTCTTTTCTGTAGAAAATAGTCTTATGTAAAGTGGATTATTGTACATACCTCAGCATTTTTGTTATGACCTTTAAGAACCTCTGACAGTTTCATCTGCTGTCAAAAAATCAAACATTGCTTCTTAGTTGGAGATGGTCTCCACTGGTTGTCACTTACACACAAGAACTGAATGAGGTTGTGATCGATGGTTGAAGATAGGTGATATGTACTCAGAGTTTCTCATCTTTCCAATACTAAGGATATAACAGACAGAAGTGAATCCATGATTTCATGAACACAGGCAGTAATATTGCCTCTGGATTGGGATTGATGCAAACAGGTGACATGAACAGGTATAATACGCATAGGCTGACTTATGTAATAATTCATGATGGTTATGGTTATGTTACGGGTGATCGGACAAATGCTTCATCGCTGTGTACCATCAGGTGCTAGTGATTATAGGGAGGGAAGTGGTATCTTCAAAATGCACACAATTAGTATATAAGACAAACTGATTAACTCAAGCATTGCCTCTGAAACACAGATGACTCAGCTGACCACAAAGTGACCCCGAGTTTATACGGCTATATGCTGCTTACATGCTTAAGAACAGTTGTGCTACCACTTCATAAATAACATTACTATTAGTAGTAGTAGTAGTAGTAGTAGTAGTAGTAGTAGTAGTAGTAGTAGTATTGTATTGTATTGTATTGTATTGTATTTGAACACTTGTTATAGCGCCCCTACCAGATTGCCCATTCAGAGGCGCTCCCGACTACTGCGCGGACGCTGAATCGGAGTTTCACGCCGAAGCGCATGAGCAATTGCGAGTGAAGGACTTGCCCAGGATCCCTACGCGGCGGCTTTGAGGTGGATTCGAACCCGCAACCCTCCGGCTGCAAGGCACCGAACATACCCCTATACCACTGCACCCCAGTTGTATTGTGTTGTGTTGTGTTGTATTGTATTGTATTGTACTCCACGTTTATATTGCGACCGAGCCACCCGCAGTAAAGATCCGAGAAATTAATCTCTGATAAACCGACCGACCGGAATCGAACCCGGGCCGCCGGCGTGGCGAGCGGGCTACCAACCCACTTGGCCACTCAGGATCTCAGTAGTAGTATTTACCCAAAGTATAATTATATGAATCCTCATATTACATAAATTACTTAATATTGTTTTTACTTTTTTTTTATGCCCCGAGGTATACATGATCCCTTAGGGACTTAACATTAATTAAGAACAGTAAAATTCGTCTGGAACGGCACCTAGTCGTCAAGGTCCAGTGTGTTTTTACTATTATTATTATTACTACTACCACTACTACTATTACAAAAATTGTTTATGCTATCGAAGTCGTAAATAAATTTGAAGTTGAGGCATGTTTAATCAATCACCAGATTGATTAAACAGGATTAAATATTTGCCCAGGTCATTTGCCCAGGGTCATTGCATGGAGCCAAACATACAATCGCATAATGACTGGTCAGGTATGTTACCAATAGACTACCATGTTACACACCAACGTGGTATTCCACATTTCTTTGTCAACAGTTTTCTCATCGAATTGATGCACAGGATCTCATCACCTACAGATTCAAAGGTGAAGGGTGAACAGCATCCGTGCCATCCATGATTTTTAACTTTGAGGGATGTAACGGGTAAAAGAGCTGAACAGACAGTTTAAAATCATCAAAACATGCATAGGTGTAATGTGGATTGTAGAAGAATAGCCGGCCCTTAAGCTAGCCCTGAGGCAGCGATGGATATGAAGTGTTAGTGACTTCATTTTCTTAACTTCGGCATATGAGAGCGGGTTGCCAGTCCTCTTCCCACCGACAGTGTACAGTTCATGTACTCATTATAGCTGAGTTGGCTAGGGACATAGGAGCATCAGAAATCTCGAGCCAAATTTCTGCCCTGGTGGGGATTTGAAGCTCCAACCTCTCGACCGACAGTCCAGCATGCTAGCCACTACACTATCATTGAGCACCCATGGATTGTAACTGGTTGCTAATTCTGATTTTAACTGATCAATTGTAGGAAGATGAGAAGCAGTTGGATTTATCGCATGAAGTTATTCGTGGCTACAGGATAACTAGTGTGAATAATAGGCTAGCTCTTGTCTCATCATCTTCTCCACCGTCGACGACATCCACTTTGCGACCACCTACACGACCGCTTCCACCGATCTCAAGAGATACAAGATCTTCATCAGGACATAACAACATCTTTCGTGTAAGTTTGTCTTCTCTGTTTTGTTCTCATTTCAATCTCAGTACTGTGTGTCGGTGTGTATGCTTGTATGTGTGTGTGTATGTATGCATGTGTGTAAATATGCTTGTATGTATGTATGTGTGCAGAAAAAATTCTTAAGCTTGTCTTAGATAATTGTGTGAATTTCAGCATTATCTCAAGTTGTTTTAGAACATTACACAGCCATTTTTAGTGCCTTTATGACCAACTGGCAACATATATGATGGTGGTGGTGGTGGTGGTGGTGGTGGTGGTGGTGGTGGTGGTGGTGGTGGTGGTGGTGGTGGTGGTGGTGGTGGTGGTGGTGGTGGTGGTGGTGGTGGTGGTGGTGGTGGTGGGTGGTGGTGGTGGTGGTGGTGGTGGTGGTGGTGGTGGTGGTGGTGGTGGTGGTGGTGGTGGTGGTGGTGGTGGTGGTGGTGGTGGTGGTGGTGGTGGTGGTGGTGGTGGTGGTGGTGGTGGTGGTGGTGGTGGTGGTGGTGGTGGTGGTGGTGACGACGATGATGATTTGTTTTGTGTTTACCCTACAGAGAAAGGCATTACTCCGCGTGAGGAGTGCTGTGCCAAACAAGGCTGGCCTGCACAGTCATGATCGTGGAGAGAGAGCATGGGCATCTGGCGAATACTCACGACCTCATCGCATCATGCATACGACAACTGTAGTGAGTTCAATGACCTCTAGACAGACGTTTCTTTCATTTGGTGCTCTTTAAAATATATCGTCAACCATATAACTTATCCATTCATGGTTCACAGACCAGAGTGTTGAGGAAATCATCAGCCATCCACTACAAAGGACCTTTCATCATTCCGATGATATGCTTGTTAAAAAGCTGAGACGTTCTCTGTTGCAGCCTATGCAGAGGATAAGTTCTTGATGATCAAGTGTTATTAAGGCGCTTTGTACTTCAGTTTCTTCCATCCCTGATCACAGATTTCTCCACTCTGCTAAGCCAAGTGACTATTGCAAACCAAATTAAATATGGAGGTATGGCATCAGCCGGTTCTATATACTGATAGGTTGAGAACAGCTTAGAGGGAGACACAGAGACAGACACAGACAGAGACAGAGACAGACAGAAAGAAAGAGATATTATGCCATGTGATTATTCTCCTCCTTTATTGTTTTTTTACAGACGGACCACCCGCATGTGTTTGGGAATAAAAGGTCATCTACTACTCTGGGTTTCAATAGTCTAATTGGTCATCAGAGTCAACTAGCAGAAACAGGTTCAGTACATTCTTTAATACCACTATTATTATTATTATTAATTAATGGTTTCTATGATTGCTGGTGTCTGATGCACAAGGCATCAACTTATGGCACAAATGTAAAGGTGTTCAATTTTCCAATCAGGTCTAATTGTCTCCATCAGACAGCAATGGTCTCCAGCCAGATGATAGTTCGATCCACTAAGTCAAGGTTGCACTCAGGTTGAGAGGAAATCCACAACAGTTGTCTAGTTTGAATGAGGCTGCTCAGGGTCATTTGCTATTAACTGTCAATCATCCTGGATTGAAGCCACTCTGCTGCCTTCATCTCAGCTGCAGCAAGTGTCTGCCCGCTCTAGAGAGTTCTCCTCTCTAGAGCGGGCAGACACTTGCTGCAGCTGAGATGAAGGCAGCAGAGTGGCTTCAATCCAGAACCTTAGCAGGAACTTACAGCCTAGAAATACCTCAATAGTTGATTAAAAGAGACTTTGAAGGTTCTGATACCAGTAAAGGAGAGCAGTTGCAAGGGTCTTAGTAAATTCCCTTCATCACTGAATCCCTTGGCTGCTACAGTTCAGTTGCCATGCGTGTAGTTGGCCTCGAGATTCATGGCATCAAAGAGCAGAGCCTCTGGAACGTGTTCTTATCAGCAGAGACCCAATCAATTAATTACCTGGTGTATATAAGCATATATAATATTGAGCTAATTATGGTTTTTAATAATTAATGTGTATTATATTAGAGTTTTAACCAATGTTTAGAGATTACATCTGATGGGAAAATTACATTTGTGCATTATATACTAGCATGCTAGAAGCTACTAATTAATAATTAAAACTAATTTGCATATTAATGCACACAGTGTTTCAGTTCTTAATGGTGGTAGGCAGCAGTTCTGTTGATTTACTTACTGCTGCTGAGGTTGTACCCAAAGTGTTATATAAGTCTTGGGTACAAATGTTAATGGCATAGTTTGGTTCTTAACCTTGTTAAGTCTGATCTTGTGCATGATCCAACTGGAATTCTATTTTGATTGCAGTTGGAGGAGGAGTTCTGGGGAAAGGTCAGAGGAAATTGAACGTTTTGGGAAATCAGATTCCAGAATACGATCCAGATGGCGATGATGACAGTCTCAGTGATGTTGTTCGAATCTCTTCAAATTTCAGTAAGACTTACTCAAACACTTTCCCTGCTGAAAAGTTACTCTAAAATATTAGAATTTAAATGCATAGTGCAACTTTAGATACAAAAATTTCAAGTACTACACTTAAAACAGTTTATTAATGCTTTGGCTTAGGTCTCATGGCTTTTGCCTCATACTTGGCCATATGGCTTCTGGCCTTGATGTTGTGATTTATGGCACTGGAAGTTTCAGCTTTTCAGCTCTGAAAGTTGCAGTTTGTTTTGGTGTGTATTTGTCTTAAGTATGCTAGTGCATTACGTAGCCTGTAGAACAGATAGAGGCACTACTTCCTTCCTTCAGTGTCGTAAACAGAGACTAAATGATGAATACTGGAATCTTGGCAGGACTTGACCTCTGAAGGCCAGGGTGCAGAACAGTGCATGGTAGCTGATACAAAGGCACTGGGCTCTCATGTAGCCTTACATAATCAGTTACCCACCGAGAAACAGAGTTGGGTGACTTAGGGCAGACATTTCCTCTTTGTCTCTTCATCTTTTTATGTGTTCCTACTTCTGAGTGTCTTGCACTCACAATGATCACAGTTTCTGCCATCTAGACAACGGAAGTCCGTGTAAAGCATCCTGGAAGTAACTTCCTACCAACGATGCTACATAAATTGTCGTAATTACAATTACAGTCAGTCAATCAGACAGAGGCGCATTTCAACAAAATATTTTCATTCATTTGGGGTGCTTATGCGTAAATGCGCCTCTGCAATCAGGCCAAGTCAGCTTAGCTAGAGCTCAAAATTTTTACAGCTGGATTTTCATTCATGTTTCATATCTGATTAAATTGTGGATATTTAGCGTAACCAAGAGAACCTGGAACCAAGAGTGAATGCCTGTGTGTAAAGCACAAGTAAAAATTCCCATTTCACTCCAGTGATGTTAACAAACTCTGCCTTGCGGCATGGAGATGCTCTTGCATGTGGTTATTTGGAAATTAATTATTATAGAAAAAGCAAAATGATTTCTTCTTATCAATTAAATTTTCAAACTCAAACTAAGTGCTTGTTGACTGCAACACATAACGCTAGTTGACCAGCATCCTACTTTGGTTATACTTGCTGACTGACCAGATTTAAATCTCAGGCTAGCACGGTCCTTACACAGGGATGTCAAAAGTGCATGGAACCCATTGAAACGGGCAGCAGTGTTGACGAATCTCACCGGATCAGTTCATTGAAACATGAGCAGGGTCATTGAGGCCAAAAGGTCACTATAGAAAAACGTATACATTTACATTGTATCTGATATGCATGTATCAACAGACGACTGAGCAGTGATTGTCGAATTATTTGTAGGTTTTGGTCGTAGAGCGGGACAGCGTGACCAGCATTTTAACACAGCCATCAGGTGATCAATGCAGATTCCTGAAATCTGGAGCCAATCACTGACATCTGAAGACAGTTTTGAGGTGGTTAAACAATGAGGACAAGAAATAAAACAATACATAGAAGGAAGGAAATTGCACCGGTTACAAATGAGCTCATACATTAGACAGTCTGAACTTTCACCTGGATTAGATTTTGGTAAAATAACAGAGTAGAGAACACTTTTTAGGGAAGCTGGATGATAGCCAGGTGGTTGATAGCTCATCAACAGCACCCTCTGTTCTTATAAGCTTTCTAAATTTCTTAAACCTATGTATGACTAAAGCTTTGGAAAAAAAGCATTTCTGTTCACAGCTACGGACAGTTGCGGTTTGAAAGAATAATAAATTGAAAAGGGCTTTCAAGTCGTCATTGACACTTTTTTGCACCAAAACGTGATTTTTTGTTGTTTAAATTAGGGCTGCATTTCGATTAATTTTTTTAATCGCAATTAATCACGCGATTAAAAAAATTAACGCAAACATTTTATCGATTAATCGCACATTCATTGACTTTTATGTTTAGTTTTAGGGGTCTAGAATTTAAATAATTCAATCAAAATTCTAAAACAAGTGTCTCAATCTTTAACTGTAGCAGTCTAGGATGCTCGCTTTTTATTCAAAATAGTCCCGTAGACAGAGCACACGTTCGGAAGGAATACTTGTGTCGGCAGAAGCTAGATATTTCCTTGCTACAGAAGCTAGGACTTTGTAGGCTATAGCATGCTCCTTCCACCACTGCAGTGGAGAAGCATCCACGTCATTCTCCAGCACATCGTTGTAGTGAAGAAGTGCATCTGAATTTGATTTTGCCCGAGAAATCGACGGTTTATCATCATCATCAGATGAAAATTCACCGTCCTTCGATTTTCCAAGCCACATGTAAGAACTAAGAAGGCATGTGGCAAGACAACGACGAATTACTCCAGTGGTATAGAAATCCTCGGTTGCAGTATCGACCACTACCTTATCAGTTTTAAATCTGAAATGTTCATCCAAAACTGTTTTGCATATTTTCTTTGACTCCACAATGTTCAACTTTGATTTTTTTTTCAATCGACACGTGTCTTTGATGTCAACAAACGAATGAAAAGAACATGCACTGGAGGACCAAATGTATGCATGCAGGAGAGAGAGAGTAGTGCTGAGTGACTCGACAGAATTGGACAATAACCAATAACCGATTATTTGAGAAAAATTGATTATAAGAACTTAAATTTTTATTAGACATTGTTATTTGAGACTTTTTAATCCAGAGATTTTTAACGCGTTATTATTGCGTTAAAATAATTAATCGCAAATCTTTTTAATGCGTTAATCGCGGACATTAACGGCGATTAACACGCAGCCCTAGTTTAAATACTGGCATATTTTGTGTGCAGTTGTGTCTTTGTGGCAGTTGACTGGAACACAGAGAAGACAGGAGACACAGCCACAAGGTTAGGGTGGCATGAGAGTGATGATGCTCAGCAGTGGACAGCAGCTGCAGTGGATACAGTTGTGTAGTGCTAATGATGCGTTAAGGATGTATATAATTGGTGCTTTTGGTCGCAGCATATTCGGATCGTCACCAGCCGTGAAACGCCATGTTCTCCACTGCCATCAGATCAAGTGGATTGTCAAGGCCATCTGAAGAGATGAAGTGATGTTCACCTGCAGTATAAAATATAAAGCACACTGTAACGATGTCCTCTTCCACACAATTTATCTTACCTTACCAAAATGTATAATTGATCTAACATGTAAAGAGAGTAATATCCAATGCTAAGTAGTATCATTGCACACACTAAATACTTAACATACTGCCGTTGTTCTACTATATAAATGTTCAGTTACATTCTATTTATGACAGTAATTCTAATTCAAATACATTTACAAGCATGTAATTGCAATTATAATTGAATTACATTTGCAATGTAATTGATACAACACTGGTGGTACGTAGCCTGACCAGTGACCCCGACTGCGATCCGTACCTCCTCATCTGAGAGGCACAGGCCCAGAGCAGTCACAGGGTAGGTAGCATCCAGTTACGAGAGTGAAGTGCTCATGAAGCTCGCAGGCGAGCACGATCGCATGGACAGCTAGTGGACGCGAGCAGGCCTGTCCATGCCTTGTCGGAATATCGGAGATCCCACTTTTTTGACGATGAATTGCTGCTCCTGTTGGTGGTTCTGCGCCGTGTGGTGAGTGTTGAGTTCGCCAGTTCCGCAGTTCGTATGGTATTTCAGCCGACTCTGTGGGTAAGATGCATGCCTGCAGTTCGCTTGTGCTAGCAGCAGAAGCCAGGAAGGCGGAAAGTAGATGCAAAACTAGGAACTCCCAGACAAACCATCTCTCACCAGCAGAGACGCGTGGAGCCAACGGTCATCGTCAAGGTCCACATGATTCAATATGGCTGATAGCCCTGTCTTGGCAAGTTGTTGAACGGGGCCAAGCTCGGGCAATCAGCAAAACTGCTGTGCGCATACTGTAGAACAGCATCGGAAGACTTAAACTGTTTCTAAGCAGAACCAGAGCGTCATATGTGTAAAATAGGGATAATCTTGTTATTGCTCTCTCGAGATTGCTAGCTTTTGATTCTACGACCGTTTCCTCAGTTGACCTGGTATTACCAGGTGCACCCAACAAGGTCATCTCCTCGAAGGCCCTGGTCGTAAAATGTTGAAACATTGTTATTATTATTATCTTTTTTTATGCCCCGAGGTATACATGATCCCTCAGGGACTTAAACATTAATTAAGAACAGTAAAATTCGTCTGGAACGGCACCTAATCGTCGTTACGGTCCAGTGTGGCAAAAGTACCGCGGAAAGCCACCGCATTGAACCGCTGGATCATTACAGATATGCGCTGAAATAGGTAGGAAGTTTCGCGTACATCTCCAGACATCATGCTGAGGTTCTGTCCTAAGGATGAAATAAAGGCCAAGCCTTCAGAACTCACCGGGCCCATGGTTTCGAAGGTCAGAGGGACAAAGTGATAGACGGCTGCGAGCTGTGTGTATTTAGCATTTTCCCGAGCAGCCGCCTTATCTGCGGCAGCCTCTGCTGTCCGAGAAGTACTCGGTAGGCAAGATTCATCCACTAGTGGAAAGATCTTGCTCGGTAGGTATGAGATGGCCAGTGACCGTCACATCCCAAACTAGGCTCCGCCCCGCCCGCCAAGGGATAAGAGTGCGACAGTCAGGTCTCTTGCCATCTGTTCTCAGGAGGCCGACCGGTTCCTTGGTGGAGGGGTAGCCGGCTCGAACCAAGCTACGAAAATGATATCGTTTAGGGATGCATGTCATTATTATTATTATTATTATTATTATTATTATTATTATTATTATTATTATTATTATTATTATTATTATTATTATTATTATTATTGTCTATTATTATTATTATTATTATTATTATTAAGACTTATTATTATTATTATTATTATTATTATTATTATTATTATTATTATTATTATTATTATTATTATTATTATTATTATTATTATTATTACTGTTACTAGTGCATGCTATGGAGTGATGTGTCCATTAATGTTGGCGTTAAACCCTGTGCAAAATTACCGGATTATCGGCCAATCTCTGGTGTAATCTCGCCCATCCAGTTGGCGTCCGTCGGAAGGCGCGGCTGGCTCTGCTGGCGTTGCCCGCCGCCGACGCCGACGCCGCTAGATTGATTTCAGCGACTGCCGCCGACTCGACCTCCGATCCGTGTCGCCATCAATAAGCGTTGATATCATAACAATATGAAGTGAACGTAAATTGAGTCCGTCCAATTCCGACGAAGACGAGACGGACAGACACCGGTGGCAACACTTGGGTCTATAGACGCCGACCGCCCGCCCGCCCGCCCGTCCGGTCGCCCGTCGTTCTCCGGTCGCCGTCCCGTCGGATTATCGCGGTCATCTCAGCATCCGGGGCCGCATGACGAATTCTCAAATTGGCCAGAACTTCACAGGCTTCGGCGAAGGGTGGAAAAAAGGAGGAAGACGAAGAGGAAGACGGAGAGGAAGACGGAGAGGAGGAGGAGGAGGAGGAGGAGGAGGAGGAGGAGGAGGAGGAGGAGGAGGAGGAGGAGGAGGAGGAGGAGGAGGAGGAGGAGGATGACGACGAAGGAATCGTCTCTTGTATATATTAGATGACTAGATAGGAGCGAAAGCGGAGAAGAAACAGAAGCAGCGATTACTTGAACAAACGATGTAATTGGGCATCTCATATGCAGTGTCTCGAATAGGCGTGCATCAGACAGGATGGCTGCAAAGCGCCCTTCAGGCCGCATTCCCGCACCCCTCCCCTCCCCTCCCCTCCCTCTGCTCAATTTTCTTACATGTACAATTGAATGCGATCTGTGTTGCTCGTCGGTCGACAGTCGGAGGGGCCACCCCCGCCGCCGCCTCTTCCGCCGCCACCGCCCCTGCCGCCGCCGCCGCCGCCACCGCGATGTTTGCTGATGGATTAGCTCTGTACGTGTCCATATACATATTACATGGGACGAACTGAAGGACGCCTCTCGCTTCAGTGTTTGACGACGGCGATCGGTGGAAGTGGATAGAGAAGAAGACCCCCCCCTCTCTCTCTCTCTCTCTCTGACTGGTTATTGTTTTCAATGGAGATTGGCTGCTGCTGCTGCTGCTTCTGTTGCAGGCAACGCATCTTCTGCTGATCTTTATGGAAGATACGGATGCTGAAGCTGATGTGATTACAGTTGACCGCTGCGCCATCAAAAAATCTGCCTGGCACCGGAATTCTGTTGATAAGCATCGCACCATTTCTCAAACTGACAGAATTTCTAGGAGGCGACCGCGACTGCACTTCGCAGCTTCTTCTTCTTCTCCTGAAATAAAGACAAATTTCCACCCTCTGGTGCAGTTGCAAATGAATCGACAATAGAAATTAATTCGATGTCAAATCTGCTCATGAAAGTAATTGTTAACCTGTTGTTAAAACATTGAATTAACTATTATTGTTCAAAACCTGTTGTATTTTTTAATAAAAATGTAGATTCACGCTCTCGTACGTAGACTATGTTGGCGTTTAGGCCACTGTAGACAGTTGGAGTTAACGTAAGGTGTTTTTCACATCTGTATAACTATCGCGATAGACCGAACAATATCGCATGTAGGCTTTTCGATGTGTCTTTATAACTCCCTTCTGTCTGTACATCCACAGTTTACGGGCAATTGATGTTCTATATGTTCGAAATGGATCATATATCTTAACGGGGTCATGTCTTTATATGCCTATGTAGTTATATGCGCCAACTTTCTCAATTGAAGTCCCTCATGAGTCGAGACAGACAAGGCACCGAAACAATCGGTGGCGCCGCAAAGTGAATGTGCTGCCTACACAACATCGACCGTCGTCTCTAGTCGTCGTCCTTCGTCATGATAACTGATAAAGAGATCACAGCCAGAGCAGTTCAGTTGAACACTTAGTTCAAGTTCTGTTTGTTACTTAATATCGTTTATTTAACGACACCGTCAGTTTGTTTGTCTGAGTAGGCTATATATGAGTCATTTTCCACTATTAGATGAATTTCACTTTTGGAGATGCAAAATTTTTTTTCTTTAAAATGATTAATTTATTCATCTTATGTTGACCAGTAGTGTATATAGTTAAGAAATATAGGTGCTGTTGCACACTGATATTGTAGTTTCATCAGTTTTTACAAGTATTTTGACAACACCCAAATTAGCAATGTCCACTCCGTTACCAAACTTGCTTTTCCATAAATTTTAATGAAAACTAGAGCAATACCAAATAACTACCTGTTACCTGTTATATTGTGTCACTTATCTACATTTCAGTAAACTCATAATATCAACTCGGTTACATGCAGTACAGTATTGTCTTGCACTAAAAGAAATGTCCACTCCGTTACCGCCACTTTTACTCTACAGGTAAATCCACAAAACTTTGTAGTTATGTTTCACACATGTATAGTTTTGAAGATATATAACAGGAAAATTAATTCTATCTTAACACACACGAGTAAAAAATATCTGTGAGGCTATTGCTGTAATCAATCATATTTTTTGAAGATATGTCCACTCCGTTACCATTACATGTCCACTCCGTTACTACTATATCCAATACGTTACTGTGTAAGAGGTAACGGAGTGGACAGGTAACGGAGTGGATAATTTCAACATAACATGAAATAAACTTATTATCGCCCACGCAATTGTTTCTATCAACTAGATAGTCACGCGTTCATCTTCTATGAGAGATACTTAAAACGTCCTGTATTAATGTCTTTAAACATGTATGCATACATACATACATACATACATACATACATACATGCATGCATACATACATACATACATACATATATCGTATCGTTATAAAGTGTCTCTCACAGTTGGGACAATTCATAGGCGCTCTCAGTGCAGAAGCCTTGGGGAAAGAGAAACGCCTTCAGCGAACGAGTAGACGAGCTATAGGGACAAAAAGATCCAATCGGTCCGCAGAGCTAGCAGATAAAGGTTTACACATTGAGTCAGAGAGATATTTAGGGGCAAGGCCTAACTGAGATTTGGACACCAGAAAGAGAATCATAGCGAATGCGTAAAGTTATAGGGAGCCAGTGTAGGACTTAGACACGTAGGTAGAGATGTTAGCAAACCTATGAAGGCGTGCGACGAGCCTGGTTGCAGCATTTAGAAGTACCGATTGAAGAAGAGCGAGGCGCAGCTTAGGGGTGCCTGCAAGAAGTGAGTTACAGTAGTCTAATCGAGAGCAGATGAACGCATGAAGATATGTCCACTCCGTTACCATTACATGTATCGCTCTCGGTAGTAAAGACCGAGAGCGATACAGATCGTCTGAAAGCTCTCAGCCGCTTCAGTTGAAAATAGCAGGAGCGAGTAAGACTCAATATGTGCTGAGTCAGGTGAGGAAAGAGGATCTTATAGCGAATGACGAAAATTATATGAGCACAGTGTCTTAGTGGGATGATATGAGAACAGCGTTTTAGTGATGCTATGGCGACCGCCGCCCGGACGCTACCTTCTGTTCACGGGACGGCGTCGACTCCAGCCCACTATCTGGAGCCACCCGAATCACTACATACCTTGTTGTCAAATCCGCAAAGCCGGCACTGGCCAGACCGTATGAAGAGGCTGTCACTCGGGAGCGCACTGATTAGTCTTGATCTGGACGCATGTGGTTCCGTAAATCACCGTATCACTCGCTTACCACACTGGTGTGCGGTATTTTTCGCTAACCGAACGATACTAAAGAACCGTATTGCATAATTATGCAGAGCAGTAAACTGTCGCTACTCTACATTAAAGGCGATGCACCGTGCGACAGGCCTTATTCAACATAACCATTCATTTTGAAGCATTTCATTACAGGTAGGTGAACAAGAGGAGCCAGAGAAGAAGATGCCTCGTTCCTAATCTCTGACAGATATCACATGTTTTGACAGTAAGTACGAACAGTAGAATTAATACCAGGCCAAAAGAAATATCTCACCAAGCGGTGCAACGTTTTCTTCATACCAAATAACCACTGACTGGTAGGCCTATATCATGCGAAACGTACAACAGTTTATCACGCAATTGGATTGGAACCACCACCTGAGTAAACCCTAAGTCAGAGGTTCCCAAACTGGGGTGCACGCACCCCTAGGGGATGCGACATGTCATTGCAGGGGTGCGACAAAGAGGGAAAGTATGAATTATAATAAGACATGCATTCAAAATACATAATACATTTTTGAACTGTGGGTAAGACCATAAGATTAGAAGTTTATTTCCATGTCGCATTGTAAGCCTGTAAGGCCAACCTAAGGCTTTTAACACAAGTTTCAGTAGTAACAATTTCGTTTATGTGTCTTCAAATGTGATATTACTTATGTAGGGGGTGCAAACATTGGTCAAACATTTTCGAGGGGTGCGAGGAATAGAAAAGATTGGGAACCCCTGGTGTAAAGCACGTCCTCGCAGGGTCTGTTGAGTAGGATTGTGACATTGTGCCACATTTGTGTTGTTATAACACGATTCGGTGTCCAATATCATAATTTCTATTGTTATCTGGTCATTTTCCCAGGTTTGACTACTTCGCTCTTTTGATTATGTAATTATAGTGACACCTTCATTGCAATATCGTACGATACCTGGTGGCGTACATGGGAGGTGGCTATATAGTCTATTGAATAACATAGAGGTGGCCGCTGCTTACACTGGCTTTTAAAGAAGACGCTTCCGGATCTTAATGGATCTCCTCCGTTACTTCTTCGCTTGAGGAGGAGGTCTAGAGTGGACTTGATTGGCGGATGATGGAAGTGGCTGACATGTGATGTAGAGCGACGCATCCGAAGAACCGATGACCCTGGAGAAATGTCGAGGCTTTTCCGACTGCAGGAGGGAATCGCGAGATGGGCTCTGCACTGGACAGATGCCACTCGGCGACCTGCGTGGTCTAGGTCTAGCCAGCGTCAGTCGGCAGCGGCGGTGACCGGGCGAGCGGGCGGACGGGCGAGCGGGCGGGCCTGCATGGACACGCACGCTAATTACAGTGGCCGCTTTGCACGGCATTAAGTAAGGCGAGATTTGACGGATGGCCTGTCCGAAGTTCGGCAGGTCATCCGTCATCTGGAACTAGACACGGTCGTCCCATGGGTCTCTGCTCGGAGTGATCCAGTAACAATCCTAACTGAGGACCCGTCTTCAGTCAGTTACACCATCTGCATAAGATTCGTCAAATTTAATTCAATTTCTCAACAGCTATATTTGAGTAAGTAGCATGTTGTAAGTAGTCTTCAGAGGAAAGCCTAGAGTTATGCTAGAGTACTCTGTCGGTCAGTTCAATAATTAGTTTGAAGATAAATGAAGATATGAATAATTTTCAGTAGACCTTGCAGGTCTTGTGTCATTCCTTACTACATCGACATTAACACTTGTGCGTGAACTATGACTTTTCTTTCATCTGAGCATCTCATTTTAAGAGCCTCTGAACAGCGTTTGAAAAGTAAGCTTACTTGTTGAATTTTTGCCAATAACGGACGTTAACGTTTTTGCCTTTGGGTACAAAATATTCGAGTCTTTGGTGCACAAGATTGCCATAATTATTGTTGCGGGGTTTACTCGATCTTAATTATCGATCGTTTCTCACACATAACCATTAACCAGCCGAACAACAGACAAACACTTAGTCCTTAACGTGGAGTCAATGCAATGATTCAAATACAGAGATCACATGCATGTTTCAGCTGCTCTGTCTCTAATCCAGTTTCTTATGCTCCATATCCTACCACACTGGCTCTTCCACTTCTAAGATAGGCACCGTTCTGCACCGTCTTCTTCTATTCTGTATGAAGAAGCTCAATATTGGCCGTTTCTTTAAGAGAGGCAAAACTTTAAGAGAGGCAAAACTTTAAGAGAGGCAAAACTTTAAGAGAGGCAAAACCATTTGTACGATTTGGTCTCACCTCTGTGATTTCCGTGGGCATCGAAAGGCGCAGTCATCAGCATGGCCTTTCCCCGCACAGGGTTCGTTGTTTACCAACAAGAGTCTTTCGATGTCTGTGTTCTTTCTTTGCCATAGACTTTCCTTCTCAACCAAACTAACATCTAATTTTCTCGGTGACAACGTATATCTCTCGGCCGCAGGCAATTAGTTCTCTATGTTCCGCGGACAAGGAAATTTATCCACACGCGGCGGCCACGCCTCCACATTCTACGACCCTTACACCTGGGTACCTCTGCCTCTGCTCTTATCCTCTACCTGATCGCTTTCCTTAATGTTAGCTCTTCTCAACCGTCTTCTATGGTTGCAGATTCCTGACGTCTTCAACTGTGGATGCACTTCTGCCTAGACTCATTCCATCAAGCTGTCTGGCTGATCTCTCGATGATGATTGTAATTGCAGATTTATATAGCGACAGTTCAAGAGAAACTCATCGCAGGCGCTTCCGTCCTAACAAGATGAAACGACGACCGAGCAGAGTTTAGTCGCAGGTGGTGCTAGGTAACTTATTCCAGACGGAAGGGCCGACCACAGCAACTCTTCTATGCTGCACCGTGGAAGTTCGGTCCGTAGCAGCAAGCAAGACACGTTGCGCAACAGAGTGAAGTAATCTACGACCAGGGATGGAAAAGACCGAGATACATCCCTCCATATATTTAAATAACTGCATTGGCTCCACGTTAAGGCAAAGGTCAGTTGGGGTCAGCCAGAGACTTTTAATCACTTCTCATTCCCACCCTTATTCAACGTGGACGTCCGTCTGGTTATCTTTCTCCAGCTGACAGAGAATTAGAACTGTTCTTAATGAGCGATCGCTAGCAGGACCTACATTTTGGAATTGCTGAGCACAGCATCTGCTCGTTCTGGTCAGTCATAGCTTAAATCCTCCTTTCGATCTCGGCTGAAGACAGACCTACTTTTTCTGGTGGTTTATCAACGGCAAGCTCTGCCTCTTTCCTGGTAGACTGACGTTGTGGGAATACGTACCAGGTCCTGTAGACTTAAGCTTCACTTGGTTGGTTCAGCGCCTCTGCCTTGTGATGCCGAGCGTGCGGTTCAAGGCTCTCAATGAGACGCCTTGTGTCCTGTGACCCTGAGCAAGTCTTCGCATAGCGCCATAGTTGTGATGATGATGGCGCTATATAAAGGGAAGATACGTGCAGTATATAATCATATTGTGAGAGCAGCTGTTGGCGCTCTATCCTTTAAGCTGTTGCAGCTGTAGCAGCTGTAGCGATGACGACGACGATCCATTGGCTGCTGCAGCTGTTGTGCTATCGGATGTAAACAAACTCCATCATCGCAACGGTCGTCAAATATGGCGGCTTTAATGAACAGACGGTGAGCGATAATGGAGAGAGGGAGGAAGGGAGGGAGGAAGGCCTGGGAGGAGGAGGAGGAGGCATCGTTCATCTGGGGGGGACTGCTTATCAGGGACCGACAGCGGATGGAAGCGGCTGCCAGAGCCCGTTGCAGGCACCGCCGCCGCAGCAGGAGGACCCCGCCGCCGCCGCCGCCGCCGCCCTGACCGCCGCCGGATGAAGAGGACGACGACGGCGGCGGCGGCGGCGATAAAGAGAGAAGGACAGGCATGTAATTGGTCGTGGGACGGACGGACGGTCGACTGCGCGGCCCATAACCGTCGCCCAATGTACCAGGGGCAGAAAGGTGAAATGATGCCAGACAGCTTGGCAAACTAAGATAGTAGGCAGAACGTGACGATAGACGCTGAGCCATTATCTAGCGCCAGCGCATGGCTGCAGCTGACGTACACACAGCCATAGGTTAATTTGACATAATATATATGCTAATCAGAATGTTGATTTAAGAGGCCTTCGTCCGTTTCAGTAGCCGTCTTATCGATGGAGAGCTGTTGCCAGGTGTCGTTGTCCAGTATCCTCCTAATCAGTTTCTCCATCTTAACTGGAAGGATCGTCGTCGCTTCCTATAATCAGTCGTAAGCCTTTCCTACATTCTCTGAAACTGTCCAGTTTCGAGAAAATTAATTATACAGTTCGGGAGCAATCTTCCAAGGATCGGATAAGACTGTCGAACAATGTTCATTGTCATTTTGAATATGAATGGCTTTCGCACATAAGCACCCTTCCGAATACATAGCCTCCTAGATTACTTTACACTCTTCTAAATACTTCCTAGATTACTTTCCACCTTTCCGAATACATACTATATCACTTTACTAGGGCTGGTACTGATTAAACTAATTTTAATCGATTAATCTCCTAAATTTAATCGAGATTAATCGATTACATTCTATTAATTTGGTCCATGTTACATAAAGCGGGAAAAACTGTTTAGAGTTTAGACTGTATACCCTTGCGAAATCCCTCAGTCATTCGACATGCTAAAGTTCAAATTATCAAACTGATAAATGTAGTCAGTAGTAACTACCTTCTATTTACAAAAATCTTCAATAATTTCGTCATCTAGGCCCACTACTTTTCCATCAGCATTTACCTTAAATACAAAATGATCGCTTAATTTTCCACTAAAATGTTTCACAGTATTAGGCCTACTGTTCGCCATATTTTTTATATCGGAAATAGGTCGGTTGACGTCATAAAACAAGTAAGAAAATTAATCGAAAATTAATCGAACAAGCCGAAATTAATCGATTAAAATTTTTAACGATTAATCGTTAAAATCCACAGCCCTACTTAAAACCCTTCCGAATACAAACTAGATTACACCCTTCCGAGTACATAATTATTAGAATAATTTACACCTTAAGCAGTTTCTCTAGACTAACTCGCCACAGTATGCATAATTGCATATGTATGTATGTATGTATGTATGTAGGTATATGTGTGTGTATCCTGAGTGGCCGAGTGGGTTGGTAGCCTGCTCGTCACGCTGGCGCCCCGGGTTCGCTTCCCGGTCGGGTCGGTTTATCAGAGATTAATTTCTCGGATCTTTACTGCGGGTGGCTCGGTCGCATTATAAACGTGGAGTACAATACAACACACAATACAACACATCACAATACAACTGGGGCGCGGTGGTTTAGGGGTATGTTCGGTGCCTTGCAGCTGGAGGGTTGCGGGTTCGAATCCACCTCAAAGTCGCCGCGTAGGGACCCTGGGCAAGTCCTTCACTCGCAATTGCTCATGCGCTTCGGCGTGAAACTCCGATTCAGCGTTCGCGCAGTAGTCGGGAGCGCCTCTGAATGGGAAATCTGGTAGGGGCGCTATAACAAGTGTTCAAATACAATACAATACAATGTGTGTATGTATGTATGTATGTATGTATGCATGCAATGTGTATGTATGTATGTATGTATCATGTATGTATGCATGCATGCATGCATTTGCATGATAGCATATGTGCGTACTAATGTGTCGTCTTCTATCTCATTAGTTATGTTTGATGACCTCTGTCGCCGTGCTGACTCTTCTCTTTTCTCATCTGTGCTTCACAACCCCAGCCATGTTCTTAATGGTCTACTGCCTCCTATAAAGAATGTTAAGTACTCTCTCCGTCCTCGTTCACATAACCGTGAGATCCCTCATGCTAACGCATTAACTAGATGTGGTTTTATTACGCGTATGTTATTTAATTGATTTTATTGCTAGTCTTTCTTTTTACTATTACCTTAATCTCATATTTGCATAGATGTCTGTTTTATTGTATTTTATGATATTTTTGACATTTGTGATTTTTGTGATTTGTGATTCAATCTGATGTTCCCGCAGTGCGTTTGCAGGCGGTTCAATAAAGCACGTACTTACTTACTTACTTATACGGAGCTGCTGGTCATCCATAGCCTACTGTTGGCTCAGACGTCATGTTTATTAATGAAAATTTTAATTTATGTAGGCTAACACCTACAATAATTATGATTCTAATATTGTAGTTTTCTTCGGGCTGTTTATTTGGACATTAAGACATTCGATGGCGTATGATGGTTAGAGTGTCATGAGATGACAGAGCACTGACATTTGCCTGGCGTTGAGTATAAGAAGAGCTGCTGCTGCATCCTTTGCCACCGATGGCAAAATGGCTGAGAGACGGAATCAAACATCAGCGGATGGCGACATTTATGAAGCGGCACCAAACGACTGGTTCCGATATTTATTAAATCCTCGTCGCTCCATCTCCAGTGACTTGGATCGTCGACCCATTCCTCCTTGTCCTTCTCCTCCTTCTCCTGCTCTCCTCCTCCCCTTGCTCCTCCTCTTCCTCCTCTTCCTCTTGCTCCTCCTCTTCCTCTTCTTCCTCCTCCTCCTCTTCCTCCTCTCCTCCTCTTCCTAGTCATTGTCCTCCTCTTTCTCCTCTTCCTCCTCCTCCTCCTCCTCCTCCTCCTCCTCCTCCTCCTTCTTGAGCTGCTCCTGCTCCTCCTCCTGTCCATGCAGTTCCTCCTCGTCTAATGAAGTCTTGACCTAATCTCGCCGTGCCAGACTTTCGTCGTTTGAGACTCGAACATGTTGAGTAGACGAGAGAGTGAGAGAGAGAGAGCAGGAGAGACGCCGCCGCCCCCGCCGCCGCCATGTCACTCGATCGTCGCCCGATTGACTCCTCTGTCTCTCTGCCCGAACGCTCGCTCGCTCGCTCGCTGGTTCGGCCAAAGGTAATTTGACGCATCGTTGGTGATGCCAAGCCATACGAAAAATTCCTAATAAATTATCTGGGCCAAGAAGACAATACATAAGATACACACAATATACAAGAGACCATGTTCACACAACGGATCCGCCGACTGACTTAGCGATCAGCTGCAGTGAAAAAATCATGAAGGCTTTCGGTAGAGGTCAGTGTCTTCCTCTATGAGTTCGACCGGTCACCGTGATGATCCAATTGAGAGGCTCAATGTAAAAGTCCGATTGAAACCGTTCTCTTAGTCAATAACCGGTCATCGCTTCTGCTGCTGCCGAGAATATTAGCCAATGATGTATCGTTAGAAGGAGCGAATTGTCCGACGTTTAGAAGAATAAAGGAAACAATTCAAGGTCAATTGAATTCTTTAGTTGACTCCATCACCTACCCCATAGCGGAAGATAAAATTCGAAAAGACCCGAATAGAACTTATAGAAGGATAGGTCGGAATAAGCGTAGCTCCAGGTTTATATGGACATCCACAGACGCATCCTTACAGACAGCGCAACAATTTGTGCATAATTGAAGTATCAGCGTCTACGTTCAATGCATGTTCTGCAGCCAATGAAGACAATGTAAGGAATGTACTGGAAGGTCATTCAGAGATTATTTAAACAGTCTGTTGAAGCAGTGGAAGGTCTGCTATGGATGCATCATAGATTTCGCCGATCGTCTGTACCACTTGTGAGGTCTCTGCTGTCTCTAAGTTAGTTGCCAACTGCGCGCCTGCCTCAGCATATATTATGTCGACTCACCTGCGCCGATAATAAGCTCTGCTCTGTGCACATCTGTTTCACACTGAAAAGCAAGCAGAGAAGGACAACCAACATCCAATGTAGAGAGCAGCAGCTGAGTGACAGCTCCGACCGCTTGGCTTCGTTCGCTGCAGCTCTCTAAAGAAGTCGCTCGAACGATTTCCTTTCTCCTCAGCTCCAGAGTTCGACTTGTGACTGCGCCTGCATCGCTCCACTGCAGCACCATGCAGAAGAAGACGTCTCTCGATCTATGGGTCGTCGGAGTCGATGAAAACATCTGCCAACGACCTTGACAAAGATCGGCCTTTGCTCAAAATCCCTCCATCGTATACGAGCACTGCGATATACACATGATACGTTAACCAGTTGACTGATCTTGCCATGTCTTTCGCTCATTTCAATGCATTTCTATCACTCGATCTCAGGTTCGCTTCTGACCTATCTATCGTTCTCATGCGACCTACGTCGTCTCCCTACTCATCCAATGCCCTTCGTATTCATGATGCATTTGCCTCACTTCTCTCATCTGCAGCCAAATACAGGTGTTCCTATTCATCTACGAATCCTTTACGTCAGTGTTGAATCTAGTCCCCCATCTTCTGGGGGGGGGGAATCAAGGAATGTGAGGGGAGATGCCGAGGCGCGGAGCGCCGAGCAGAGGGAGCACATTGTTCTAGCACATTGTTCTCGTGTTGTCTTTGAAAATTGAGCAGGGTCAAGGCTATAATTATTCGGTCGCTATAGAAAAAAAGCGAAGGTTTACATTTTACATTTTCAAATCTAGCGGGAACGGTAAATTCAAATACGGTATATAGAGCAAATTAAAATACACGGGCGTACTACGCAAATCAAGCGGGAACGATATATAAAGGTAGAGATAACCCGTGCAAAGCCGGGTAGCAACGTCTACTAGTCGTCTAGTAATATAATATTTGTAGAAATAGTTTATATTAACAGTAGATTATACTCAAAAACTATTATTTTGTTATATTTCTCTTGGGGGAAGCTATATCCTGGGGGGGACTTTCCCCTCCCAGAGGTGTCTAGATCAAACACTGCCTTTACGTCGATAACCAGTCTCACCACCACGTAGTGGCACGTACCCTGCCTCTGACTTCTCAATCTTCTTCAGCATGGCAACTTCCCCCCCAACACACTTCAAGAATCAAACACACATTTGATCGCATTATCAGGTCATTTGCACCAGCAGTAATTAAGGTTTGAAAAACACCAACGTTTTTTATTAGCTATTCTATGTGTGTCACCTGTATCGCATTGCCGTTAGCAATCATTTCTTAAACGGATGTTAAGTGTTTCACTAAGACAAAAGATATAGGAAGGAAGGAAGGAAGGAAGGAAGGAAGGAAGGAAGGAAGGAAGGAAGGAAGGAAGGAAGGAAGGAAGGAAGGAAGGAAGGAAGGAAGGAAGGAAGGAAGGAAGGAAGGGAAGGAAGGAAGGAAGGAAGGAAGGAAGGAAGGAAGGAAGGAAGGAAGGAAGGAAGGAAGGAAGGAAGGAAGGAAGGCGAACGGTTTAATGATTCGCAAGAATAAAGAAATGAGTCGACTCTTTGCCTGGATGATTTCAATGTAAATCCAATTCTGTCTGCGCATGCGTGTCGTCGTCGTCATGAGTCAGCGTTATTCTCTGTCTGATGGCCACTCCTTAATTACGTCCGTTTCATCTCAGCTGAGAAACATCAGCCATCCTTCGCATCTCCAGCAGTCGCCCAACGTTCTTCCACTCGCTAATTAGATCGAGCACTAATGATTCGCTGATGCTTAACTGTTCTGACGGTCGCCGTCGTCTTCCTCGTCTTCGTCGTCGTCTTCGTCTTCTTCACTTGACCGAATCCGTTGGTACTTGTTGGCTCCTTGAGCAGAAGGATGAGCAGCCAGCGACTGTCATGCTTTGTGCAATCGACGAATGTATCTGTCTTCCGCTTCGCTGACGTCCAGCATTTCAGACGGATGTATTTCACGCATCGCTGAACGATTACAGACTAACTATGCGAATCAAATTGAATATCAGTTGGAGTTATTATTGTCTCAGATGTCGCAGCGCTAGAAACAGTTGTTCCTCCCTCTAAATGCGACCATCTTTATCGTTTTCATCTGGCTGCCATCTCTAATTGAACGAATAGCCGCCGCCGAATCTCATTCGCTCAGAACATCAGAACATCACAAGGAATTAACTAGCACATTGTTCTCGTGTTGTCTTTGTTCGCAATTGTTAATCATGAACAGCGAATAAATCTGTTTCTGTCGGCTGTTTCGAACTGGCCTTCTTGAAGCGTGCGTCAGAAGCGCTCCTGCGTTGTAGCTGCTAATAGCTGACGGAGGCCATTTTGAACTTTTCCTGACAGTAACATTCAATATCAACTGTTTATAGCCTACTTTGTAAAATGTGAGCGTTTGACTTCCATTATTAAAAGGCGACTTACTTAGTTACTTACTCTGTCCCTCTCCCTCTCTGTTTTCCTCCTACTCCAGCTCCTCGTCCCCCCCTCTCTCTCTCTCTCTCTCTCTCTCTCTCTCTCTCTCTCTCTCTCTCTCTCTCTCTCTCTCTCTCTCTCTCTCTCTCTCTCTCTCTCTCTCTCTCTCTCTCTCTCTCTCTCTCTCTCCTATTCCTCTGTCCTCTTTCTCTAATTGTTTGTCTCATTCTAGTATCATGGCATTGCTGACACACTCGGCCTTTGAGGTACAATTTCTAACGTATGTATTTGTCATCATCGTAGAAATTGCTGATTTGATTTCGTGGCATTCATTCGTCGTTGTTTCCGTCGGTTGTCCAGAGGAGGAGTCGTGTCTGGCCAGAAGACGGCGCCAATTAGGCCGACGTCGTCTGCTCCTCCTCCTCCTCCTCCTCGTCCTCCTCGTCCTCCTCCTCCTCCTCCTCCTCCTCGTCCTCCTCCTCCTCCTCCTCCTCCTCGTCGTCCTCCTCCTCCTCCTCCTCCTCGTCCTCCTCCTCCTCCTCCTTCTCGTCCTCCTCCTCGTCCTCCTCCTCCTCGTCCTCCTCGTCCTCCTCCTCGTCCTCCTTCTCCTTCTCCTCCTCCTCCTCGTCCTCCCTCCTCCTCGTCCTCGTCCTCCTCCTCGTCCTCCTCCTCGTCCTCCTCGTCCTCCTCCTCGTCCTCGTCCTCCTTCTCCTTCTCCTCCGCCTCCTCGTCCTCCTCCTCGTCCTCGTCCTCCTCGTCCTCCTCCTCCTCCTCGTCCTCGTCCTCGTCCTCCTCCTCCTCCTCGTCCTCCTCCTCGTCCTCCTCGTCCTCGTCCTCCTCCTCCTCCTCGTCCTCGTCCTCGTCCTCCTCCTCCTCCTCCTCGTCCTTCTTCTCCTCGTCCTCCTCGTCCTCCTCGTCCTCCTCGTCCTCGTCCTCCTCCTCCTCGTCCTCCTCGTCCTCGTCCTCGTCCTCGTCCTCCTCCTCGTCCTCCTCCTCGTCCTCCTCGTCCTCGTCCTCGTCCTCGTCCTCCTCCTCCTCGTCCTCGTCCTCGTCCTCCCGTCGTCCTCGTCCTCGTCATCCTCCTCGTCCTCCTCGTCCTCCTCGTCCTCCTCCTCCTCCTCCTCCTCCCTCGTCATCCTCCTCTTCCTCCTCCTTCTCCTCCTCCTCTTCCTCCTCCTCGTCCTCCTCCTCCTCGTCCTCCTCGTCCTCCTCCTCCTCGTCCTCGTCCTCGTCCTCCTCCTCCTCGTCCTCCTCCTCCTCGTCCTCCTCGTCCTCGTCCTCGTCCTCGTCCTCGTCCTCCTCGTCCTCGTCCTCCTCCTCCTCGTCCTCCCTCGTCCTCGTCCTCGTCCTCCTCCTCGTCCTCCTCCTCCTCGTCCTCCTCGTCCTCGTTCTCGTCCTCGTCCTCCTCCTCCTTCTCGTCCTCCTCGTCCTCGTCCTCGTCCTCGTCCTCGTCCTCCTCGTCCTCGTCCTCGTCCTCGTCCTCCTCGTCCTCGTCCTCGTCCTCCTCGTCCTCCTCGTCCTCGTCCTCCTCCTCCTCGTCCTCCTCCTCCTCCTCGTCCTCCCTCGTCCTCGTCCTCGTCCTCCTCGTCCTCGTCCTCGTCCTCGTCCTCCTCCTCCTCGTCCTCCTCCTCTTTCTCGTCCTCCTCGTCCTCGTCCTCCTCCTCCTCCCTCGTCCTCGTCCTCGTCCTCCTCGTCCTCGTCCCCGTCCTCGTCCTCGTCCTCCTCCTCCCTCCTCGTCCTCCTCCTCCTCCGTTGCACAGATGGCATAGGACGAAGACCATCATCTTGTGTTTGGTGAGCGCTATATACGTCCTCCATGGCTTCCGTCCATGCTACATGCTTATCAGCCGCGGTAGAGGAGGAGGCTCTGATATGTGTCGAGAGGAGTGCAGCTGCTGTGGTGCGGCATGACGTAGGCCTATCGTAAGAACAACAGGAAATTCAGTGGAAAAGAAAGAAAGCTTTGAAGGCGAGCAGTTAGACAAGTCCAAAGAGACAGACCTCCGTAGATGTAGGCCTAAGAACCAGTGGAGGAGGGGAAAGAAGAAATCGTTAAGTCATTAAAGTCATTGCCAGAAAGACTAATTAACCAATTATATCTTAATTTATTATTATTACTATTATATTATAACAATATATGGTCGCCCCAAAGTAGAACTTTTGGTCTACAGTGATACTCGACTTCAAAATCTCATCAACAATCGCCACATCAATAGTTCACGCCAAATTAGATTACTGCAATGCTCTCCTCCTCAACATAGATAGCCTACCACCCAAATTAATCGCCTCCAAGCTATTCAGAATGCCCTCGCCCGTGCTGTCACCAAAACCCCCAAACACCACCACATCACCCCTGTCTTGAAATCACTCCACTGGCTCAAAATTCCTGAACGAATACAATATAAAGTCCTATCTCTCACCTACAACACACTTCAATCCTCCCAGCCCTCCCTCGTATCTTCGTCAGTTGTTCACGGTCCAACCTCTTCGTTCAACCCGTTCACCTTCCACCCTCACACTGCTCCGCCCTTCCGTCACCTCATCGCTTAAATTTGCAAATCGCTCCATAGCAATAGCTGTCCCGCCTCTTTGGAACAAACTCCCGCCTGTGCTACGACAAATATCCGATCCATCCTACGAACTCATGAGCACCAAAACCTCACCTCTTGCTATCTCTCCACAGGTCTTCCACTCAAAACTGAAAACACTGCTTTTTCACAAATCCTATCCCGATTCCTTCTCCACCCCTCACCTCGCTCGCCATTTCAACTCTAAGCATCATCCACCTTAGCCGTCTGACTGTCTGCCTACCTGACTCTCAGGATTTTGACCCCCTGCCTATCGATTCTGTTTTGATTAAGCGCCTGTGAATAAGTTGGTTCCCGCGACTTCGCTTTTGTGGGCGCTCTAGAAGTGTCGAGTTTACGATTACGATAGTCAATTCGTTGTATGATTCGGGGATTTGGCCAAGTGAACGGTGTTGTCCTCTGTGATAGCACTATTTACATCGTTTTCATAATCAAGAGTTATTTGAACCAATGGGGTCAAACGGTAGTTTACGTTGCCTTATTAGTTTTATGGTCAATTTAAACTGGAAGCTGGATTATTGAAAATAACTGCTTGCCTATTATAATATGGAGTTGGATTGATTAAAATAGCTATTTACTTAAATAAAAACTGGTTTGAGGGAAATAATTGTTTCCGTAGATAGAAGCTGGATTGATGAATCTATGTCTTTGCTTCAATAGAAGCTGGATTGATAAAAATAATTGTTTCCGTAAGTAGAAGTTGGATTGATGAGAAAAATTCTTCCCTTAAATAAAAGTTCGATCGATGAAAAATAATTTTTTGCTTAAAGGTAGAAGTTGGATTGATAAGAAGTAATTTTTTCTGAAATACAAGTTGGATTGATGAAGAAATTTCCCTTAAATCGAAGCTGTATAATTGATCACAGTAATCATGGATGTTGGTAGACTGCTCACTTACGAACATCAAGTGGCAATGAAGACATTAAAATAATTTGCAACTTAAACTACGGGATAACCGGAAAGGCTTAAGTAACTGGCAAAAACAGTCATAGAGGTCATGCAGTGTGTATGTTTGTGCTCAGTTTTAGAAAATGTATGCCCGTGCCTCGTTGAAAAATTCTGAATGACTATATGAAAGCGAAAACAGTTAACCTTTTGCAACCAACAGCAGTTTTAGATGCTGTTTTAGCTCTCTACCTACAAACTGCTATTCGTTTGCTCTCAAATTACGCTTTTAAAGTCAAATTTTCAATCGCTGGCTCCGGTCTCAACTGGATACCGGTAGCTTAATAGAAGGTTTCCTCAAGTAAAAGGTAATGTTGGACTGTCAGTTTAAACCTTTACACACTAATCACCCTACAATTGTAATTTATGACTTCTCCCGCGCCGGAATCTAACGCACAAGGCATCAACCGATGGCACACCAAAATCCAGCCGTATAAGACACAGAGAGAGAGAGAGGCAGCCTATGGACAATAAGCAGTTTGAAAAATGCTAATCTTAAGTTGAGAACGAAATGACGTAAGCGACCGACTGAGCAGAGCGGACAGACACAGAGAGCCACTTCCAAAATCTGTGTCCAGCAACCGAAAAGCTGCAGGACTCATATAGATGACCTCGTCGAATAATTGTGAGTCTGGAGAATATGACAACTCTCTATAAGTCAAATATTTACTCGATTTATTGGAACATTACACCATACATACAGCTCTTCAGTAGCAAAAGAAACAAATGTAACTGGTAATTTCCAAAGGACGTGGAGGATGAGCATTGACCCATTGATTATTTTGTACTATAATAGTTAACTTCAGGAAGATCAAGACATACTTGGTGACTCAATGGTGAGCATCCAGTATTTAAGTTGACGTCTTATATATCAGAATCAATGAAAATGAATAGGCCTATCCACTGCCAGAAAGCCTCCAATTTTTGACTATCTCCTTTTTCAATAGTATATAGGCCTACGTGCGCTTAAACGTTCCATAATATTTCTACCACATTTACATAGCTTGTTGGATGACAACATATCGGAGGACATGCATTTATCCTATACCTAGTGTTGACCTTTCAACACGATTCATGAAATTATAGTTGCATAAAGACATCTGAAATCAGCCAATCCAAATATTCTATAAATTATTAGCATATTAGTTTTTCTTAAGTGCACTAGAGGCAGCCAGTTAAGCACAGTACCACGTAGGCCTATACATTAAGATTTTGACAGCACAAACACTGAAATAGCCAATCATGATCAGTGATAGACATAGAGTGCTAAGATGTGAAATATTAAAAGATATAAGAAAATGTTATCCTAACAGTTGTAGAAATTTACATGTATACGGTTATCATGTAAACCTGTAGAGTGTGTTCTTTACTGTGATTGGAGAAGTAGACCTAACACTGACAGACAGCCGTGTGTAGACACACAGGCACAATCGAACACAGACAGCCAGACAGAGTCAGAGGGATGTGGATTAGAAAGCCGGTGAACAGACAGCTACACGTAGGCTGCTGGTATACTTGTTCGTCAGGTGATGCTCGCTATATATATACCCAGCTGTTACTGCAATCCTGGCAACGAGGGACAAGAGGAGAAAGACGGAGAAGCGCAGAGGGGAGGAGGGGCATCTTCTTCTTCTTCTTCTTCTTCTTCTTCTTCTTCTTCTTCTTCTTCTTCTTCTTCTTCTTCGTCGTCGTCGTCGTCGTCGTCGTCGTCGTCGTGGTCCCTCTGGTGCAGGCGGCGGCGGCGTCGTCGAAGACGTTCTGTGGAGCTGAGCAGACGGGTCTAATGGCGTCCAATTATCGAACCGTTGGACTCTCAGGATAATTTCGTAGATCGTTTTGTCTGATTTGGCAAATGAAAAACTGATTGAGTTATCCAATGTGTTTGTTGGCTGAAAGAAGATATTCCAGCGAAATCAGTCTGTCCGTCCCGGACGGGACAATTTCATCTACATAACGTATTGAATGGTGAACGGGTCGGCCATTGTGCTCTTGACCTGTCGTCTGCCGCGGCGGCGGCCACTGTCGTCGCAAGGGACGCGCTAGCATGGGGCATCCTCCGTTCTTCGGAAGGCTTTAGCTTATGCTGCGTTTTGATTAAGCTCTTTTCAAATTCTGCGGCGCACAGTTCTATGCGCGTGACACACAAAGCAGAAAGCGAGAAAGAAGAAAGGCATGGAAAATCGGACCTAAACAAATAGGGAAGCAAAGAGCAATATTAAACAGAAACAAGGAAACAAGACATGAAAAAGAAGAGAATGAAAGACATCAGAAAATAAAGGTAAAATTGTTAAGAGGAAGTGAACAGAAAAGACATCAGAGACGATTATAGGAGAAAAGACATCAGAGACGATTATAGGATAAAAGACATCAGAGACGATTGTAGGAGAAAAGACATCAGAGACTATAGTAGAAGAAAAGACATCAGACACGATTGTAGTAGAAAAGACATCAGACACAATTGTAGTAGAAAAGACATCAGAGACGATTGTAGGAGAAAAGACATCAGAGACGACTATAGGAGAAGAGACATCAGAGACGATTGTAGAAGAAAAGACATCACAGACGATTATAGGAGAAAAGACATCAGAGACTATAGTAGAAGAAAAGACATCAGAGACGATTGTAGAAGAAAAGACATCAGAGACGATTATAGAAGAAAAGACATCAGAGACGATTGTAGAAGAAAAGACATCAGAGACGATTGTAGAAGAAAAGACATCAGAGACGATTGTAGGAGAAAAGACATCAGAGACTATAGTAGAAGAAAAGACATCAGAGACGATTGTAGAAGAAAAGACATCAGAGACGATTGTAGGAGAAAAGACATCAGAGACTATAGTAGGAGAAAAGACATCAGAGACGATTAGTAGGAAGAAAAGACATCAGAGACGATTGTAGGAGAAAAGACATCAGAGACTATAGTAGAAGAAAAGACATCAGAGACGATTGTAGGAGAAAAGACATCAGAGACGATTGTAGGAGAAAAGACATCAGAGACGATTATGGGAGAAGAGACATCAGAGACGATTGTAGAAGAAAAGACATCAGAGACTATAGTAGAAGAAAAGACATCAGAGACGATTGTAGAAGAAAAGACATCAGAGACGATTGTAGAAGAAAAGACATCAGAGACGATTGTAGGAGAAAAGACATCAGAGACTATAGTAGAAGAAAAGACATCAGAGACTATAGTAGAAGAAAAGACATCAGAGACGATTGTAGAAGAAAAGACATCAGAGACGATTGTAGGAGAAAAGACATCAGAGACTATAGTAGGAGAAAAGACATCAGAGACGATTGTAGAAGAAAAGACATCAGAGACGATTGTAGGAGAAAAGACATCAGAGACTATAGTAGTAGAAAAGACATCAGAGACGATTATAGGAGAAAAGACATCAGAGACGATTGTAGGAGAAAAGACATCAGAGACTATAGTAGAAGAAAAGACATCAGAGACGATTGTAGGAGAAAAGACATCAGAGACGATTGTAGGAGAAAAGACATCAGAGACGATTATTGTAGGAGAAAAGACATCAGAGACGATTGTAGAAGAAAAGACATCAGAGACTATAGTAGAAGAAAAGACATCAGAGACGATTGTAGAAGAAAAGACATCAGAGACGATTGTAGAAGAAAAGACATCAGAGACGATTGTAGGAGAAAAGACATCAGAGACGATTGTAGAAGAAAAGACATCAGAGACGATTGTAGGAGAAAAGACATCAGAGACTAGGAGAAAAGACATCAGAGAAAAGACATCAGAGACGATTGTAGAAGAAAAGACATCAGAGACGATTATAGGAAGAAAAGACATCAGAGACGATTGTAGAAGAAAAGACATCAGAGACGATTGTAGAAGAAAAGACATCAGAGACGATTGTAGAAGAAAAGACATCAGAGACGATTGTAGGAGAAAAGACATCAGAGACGATTATAGGAGAAAAGACATCAGAGACGATTGTAGGAGAAAAGACATCAGAGACGATAGTAGAAGAAAAGACATCAGAGACGATTGTAGAAGAAAAGACATCAGAGACGATTGTAGGAGAAAAGACATCAGAGACGATTGTAGAAGAAAAGACATCAGAGACGATTGTAGGAGAAAAGACATCAGAGACGATTGTAGGAGAAAAGACATCAGAGACGATTGTAGAAGAAAAGACATCAGAGACGATTGTAGAAGAAAAGACATCAGAGACGATTGTAGAAGAAAAGACATCAGAGACGATTGTAGAAGAAAAGACATCAGAGACATTGAGACAGAGACGATTGTAGAAGAAAAGACATCAGAGACGATTGTAGAAGAAAAGACATCAGAGACGATTGTAGAAGAAAAGACATCAGAGACGATTGTAGGAGAAAAGACATCAGAGACGATAGTAGAAGAAAAGACATCAGAGACGATTGTAGAAGAAAAGACATCAGAGACGATTGTAGAAGAAAAGACATCAGAGACGATTATAGGAGAAAAGACATCAGAGACGATTGTAGGAGAAAAGACATCAGAGACTATAGTAGAAGAAAAGACATCAGAGACGATTGTAGAAGAAAAGACATCAGAGACGATTGTAGAAGAAAAGACATCAGAGACGATTATAGGAGAAAAGACATCAGAGACGATTGTAGGAGAAAAGACATCAGAGACGATTGTAGAAGAAAAGACATCAGAGACGATTGTAGAAGAAAAGACATCAGAGACGATTATAGGAGAAAAGACATCAGAGACGATTGTAGGAGAAAAGACATCAGAGACGATTGTAGTAGAAAAGACATCAGAGACGATTGTAGGAGAAAAGACATCAGAGACGATTGTAGGAGAAAAGACATCAGAGACGATTGTAGGAGAAAAGACATCAGAGACGATTGTAGGAGAAAAGACATCAGAGACGATTATAGAAGAAAAGACATCAGAGACGATTGTAGAGAGAAAAGACATCAGAGACGATTGTAGAAGAAAAGACATCAGAGACGATTATAGAAGAAAAGACATCAGAGACGATTGTAGAAGAAAAGACAAGAGACGATTTATAGGAGAAAAGACATCAGAGACGATTGTAGAAGAAAAGACATCAGAGACGATTGTAGAAGAAAAGACATCAGAGACGATTATAGGAGAAAAGACATCAGAGACGATTGTAGGAGAAAAGACATCAGAGACGATTGTAGAAGAAAAGACATCAGAGACGATTGTAGGAGAAAAGACATCAGAGACGATTGTAGAAGAAAAGACATCAGAGACGATTATAGGAGAAAAGACATCAGAGACGATTGTAGAAGAAAAGACATCAGAGACGATTAGTAGAAGAAAAGACATCAGAGACGATTATAGGAGAAAAGACATCAGAGACGATTATAGGAGAAAAGACATCAGAGACGATTGTAGGAGAAAAGACATCAGAGACGATTATAGGAGAAAAGACATCAGAGACGATTATAGGAGAAAAGACATCAGAGACGATTGTAGAAGAAAAGACATCAGAGACGATTGTAGAAGAAAAGACATCAGAGACGATTGTAGAAGAAAAGACATCAGAGACGATTGTAGAAGAAAAGACATCAGAGACGATTGTAGGAGAAAAGACATCAGAGACGATTGTAGGAGAAAAGACATCAGAGACGATTATAGAAGAAAAGACATCAGAGACGATTGTAGGAGAAAAGACATCAGAGACGATTGTAGGAGAAAAGACATCAGAGACGATTATAGGAGAAAAGACATCAGAGACGATTGTAGGAGAAAAGACATCAGAGACGATTATAGGAGAAAAGACATCAGAGACGATTGTAGGAGAAAAGACATCAGAGACGATTGTAGGAGAAAAGACATCAGAGACGATTGTAGGAGAAAAGACATCAGAGACGATTATAGGAGAAAAGACATCAGAGACGATTGTAGGAGAAAAGACATCAGAGACGATTATAGGAGAAAAGACATCAGAGACGATTGTAGGAGAAAAGACATCAGAGACGATTGTAGGAGAAAAGACATCAGAGACGATTGTAGAAGAAAAGACATCAGAGACGATTGTAGGAGAAAAGACATCAGAGACGATTGTAGGAGAAAAGACATCAGAGACGATTGTAGGAGAAAAGACATCAGAGACGATTATAGGAGAAAAGACATCAGAGACGATTGTAGGAGAAAAGACATCAGAGACGATTATAGGAGAAAAGACATCAGAGACGATTGTAGGAGAAAAGACATCAGAGACGATTGTAGTAGAAAAGAATCAAGACATCAGAGACGATTGTAGAAGAAAAGACATCAGAGACGATTGTAGAAGAAAAGACATCAGAGACGATTGTAGTAGAAAAGACATCAGAGACGATTATAGGAGAAAAGACATCAGAGACGATTGTAGGAGAAAAGACATCAGAGACGATTGTAGAAGAAAAGACATCAGAGACGATTGTAGGAGAAAAGACATCAGAGACGATTATAGGAGAAAAGACATCAGAGACGATTATAGAAGAAAAGACATCAGAGACGATTGTAGAAGAAAAGACATCAGAGACGATTATAGGAGAAAAGACATCAGAGACGATTGTAGAAGAAAAGACATCAGAGACGATTATAGGAGAAAAGACATCAGAGACGATTGTAGGAGAAAAGACATCAGAGACGATAGATAGAGAAAAGACATCAGAGACGATTGTAGGAGAAAAGACATCAGAGACGATTGTAGGAGAAAAGACATCAGAGACGATTGTAGAAGAAAAGACATCAGAGACGATTATAGGAGAAAAGACATCAGAGACGATTATAGAAGAAAAGACATCAGAGACGATTGTAGGAAGAAAAGACATCAGAGACGATTGTAGAAGAAAAGACATCAGAGACGATTGTAGGAGAAAAGACATCAGAGACGATTGTAGGAGAAAAGACATCAGAGACGATTGGAGAAAAGACATCAGAGAGAAAAGACATCAGAGACGATTGTAGAAGAAAAGACATCAGAGACGATTGTAGGAGAAAAGACATCAGAGACGATTGTAGGAGAAAAGACATCAGAGACGATTGTAGGAGAAAAGACATCAGAGACGATTATAGGAGAAAAGACATCAGAGACGATTGTAGGAGAAAAGACATCAGAGACGATTGTAGGAGAAAAGACATCAGAGACGATTGTAGGAGAAGAATCAGAGACGATTGTAGTAGAAAAGACATCAGAGACGATTATAGAAGAAAAGAAATCAGAGACGATTGTAGGAGAAAAGACATCAGAGACGATTGTAGGAGAAAAGACATCAGAGACGATTGTAGGAGAAAAGACATCAGAGACGATTGTAGGAGAAAAGACATCAGAGACGATTGTAGGAGAAAAGACATCAGAGACGATTATAGGAGAAAAGACATCAGAGACGATTGTAGGAGAAAAGACATCAGAGACGATTGTAGGAGAAAAGACATCAGAGACGATTGTAGGAGAAAAGACATCAGAGACGATTGTAGAAGAAAAGACATCAGAGACGATTATAGGAGAAAAGACATCAGAGACGATTGTAGGAGAAAAGACATCAGAGACGATTGTAGGAGAAAAGACATCAGAGACGATTGTAGAAGAAAAGACATCAGAGACGATTGTAGGAGAAAAGACATCAGAGACGATTATAGGAGAAAAGACATCAGAGACGATTGTAGAAGAAAAGACATCAGAGACGATTATAGAAGAAAAGACATCAGAGACGATTGTAGGAGAAAAGACGATTCAGAGACTAGTAGAAGAGAAGACATCAGAGACGATTGTAGGAGAAAAGACATCAGAGACGATTGTAGAAGAAAAGACATCAGAGACGATTGTAGGAGAAAAGACATCAGAGACGATTGTAGAAGAAAAGACATCAGAGACGATTGTAGGAGAAAAGACATCAGAGACTATAGTAGAAGAAAAGACATCAGAGACGATTGTAGGAGAAAAGACATCAGAGACGATTATAGAAGAAAAGACATCAGAGACGATTGTAGGAGAAAAGACATCAGAGACGATTATAGAAGAAAAGACATCAGAGACGATTGTAGGAGAAAAGACATCAGAGACGATTGTAGGAGAAAAGACATCAGAGACGATTGTAGGAGAAAAGACATCAGAGACGATTGTAGAAGAAAAGACATCAGAGACGATTGTAGGAGAAAAGACATCAGAGACGATTGTAGAAGAAAAGACATCAGAGACGATTGTAGAAGAAAAGACATCAGAGACTATTGTAGAAGAAAAGACATCAGAGACGATTGTAGGAGAAAAGACATCAGAGACGATTATAGGAGAAAAGACATCAGAGACGATTGTAGAAGAAAAGACATCAGAGACGATTGTAGGAGAAAAGACATCAGAGACGATTGTAGAAGAAAAGACATCAGAGACGATTGTAGAAGAAAAGACATCAGAGACGATTATAGGAGAAAAGACATCAGAGACGATTGTAGGAGAAAAGACATCAGAGACGATTATAGGAGAAAAGACATCAGAGACGATTGTAGGAGAAAAGACATCAGAGACGATTATAGGAGAAAAGACATCAGAGACGATTGTAGACATCAGAGAATTATAGGAGAAAAGACATCAGAGACGATTATAGGAGAAAAGACATCAGAGACGATTATAGGAGAAAAGACATCAGAGACGATTATAGGAGAAAAGACATCAGAGACGATTGTAGAAGAAAAGACATCAGAGACGATTGTAGGAGAAAAGACATCAGAGACGATTATAGGAAAAGACATCAAGACGATTGTAGGAGAAAAGACATCAGAGACGATTATAGGAGAAAAGAATGTAGACAGAGAAGATTGTAGAAGAAAAGACATCAGAGACGATTATAGGAGAAAAGACATCAGAGACGATTATAGGAGAAAAGACATCAGAGACGATTATAGGAGAAAAGAGTCAAAAAGACATCAGAGACGATTATAGGAGAAAAGACATCAGAGACGATTATAGGAAAAGACATCAGAGACGATTAAGGAGAAAAGACATCAGAGACGATTATAGGAGAAAAGAGTCAAAAAGACATCAGAGACGATTATAGGAGAAAAGACATCAGAGACGATTATAGGAGAAAAGAGTCAAAAAGACATCAGAGACGATTATAGGAGAAAAGAGTCAAAAAGACATCAGAGACGATTATAGGAGAAAAGAGTCAAAAAGACATCAGAGACGATTATAGGAGAAAAGACATCAGAGACGATTATAGGAGAAAAGACATCAGAGACGATTATAGGAGAAAAGAGTCAAAAAGACATCAGAGACGATTATAGGAGAAAAGACATCAGAGACGATTATAGGAGAAAAGACATCAGAGACGATTATAGGAGAAAAGACATCAGAGACGATTATAGGAGAAAAGACATCAGAGACGATTATAGGAGAAAAGACATCAGAGACGATTATAGGAGAAAAGACATCAGAGACGATTATAGGAGAAAAGACATCAGAGACGATTATAGGAGAAAAGACATCAGAGACGATTATAGGAGAAAAGACATCAGAGACGATTATAGGAGAAAAGACATCAGAGACGATTATAGGAGAAAAGACATCAGAGACGATTATAGGAGAAAAGACATCAGAGACGATTATAGGAGAAAAGACATCAGAGACGATTATAGGAGAAAAGACATCAGAGACGATTATAGGACATCAGAGACGATTATAGG
>JACEVL010000485.1:207500-305000 GCA_020284085.1 Aporrectodea caliginosa | reverse complement strand
TCTGTCTGTCTGTCTGTCTGTCTGTCTGTCTGTCTGTCTGTCTGTCTGTCTGTCTGTCTGTCTGTCTCTTTCTTCCTGCAGGGTTCCTGGCATCGACTGAGCGCAGAGGGACGGCGGCGTTCGTTCTCTTGGGCTGTTCAGATAGCAGCGCCGCCGTCGTTGATACTATAATGCTAGACGTGTCGCTCGGATATCGGTCTCAAGTCGGTCACGGCGGAAATTGCCTATTCGAACGGACGGGAGGAAGGAGGCTGGAGGATGGAGGATGGAGGAAGGAGGCTGGAGGCGGAGGCGGCCGTGGGGCTTAGGCTGGAGAGGAGGAGGAGGCGAGGATCGTCCGTTTCTAACCTAATCTGTCGGCAGAGAGTGGCTTTCGTTTCGCCAGAGACGACGAGAACTTACACTCGGCCATCGTCGGTCGTCGGTCGTCCTCTCCAGGGAGCATTTATTCTCTGTCCAGCGCGGCATATGGTCTCCCTGGCGTCGTCTGAAGTGCCGCAGACGTTAATCTGGTCTGGACCGGGGATGCGTTATGGAAGACACCCAGCGGACGGGTCTCTGTCGGCGGTCCAGATAGAGGCACCCAACGACCGATCGAACCGGTCGACGGCTCAACGGGCGCTGCAGGGTCCATCGGTCCCCGCTGGGTCGGTCGGTCGGTCGGTCGCCGTATCTGGGCGCATCGTCGTCCGACGGAACCCCCTCTTGGCGGCTTAAGACACCCAACACACGATGACGAATGCCTCGATTCAGACGAAGATGCGACGACGACGACGACGACGACGACGACCTTATCTTCATGCTATTATCCCACTATGCTTACAATTCCTCTCTTATATGCATTGGGTCTCGCACAACCACCAACCACCCACACACACACACACACCCACCCGCACCTCCACCGACACACAACTGCACGCACCATCAGAGCAGAGCCTCTGTGTGTGTGTGTGTGTGTGTGTGTGTGTGTGTGTGTGTGTGTGTGTGTGTACGTATGTGGGTGTAAGAGGAATTACTATTTGGATTTGTACTGTATTGTTCAATTGTATACGTAATGGAGGCTAATAGATGAACGAATCCTTTATAATCAGCAGGTACCAACTTTAATTATTCTACTCCCTGTTGCACTCTACTGTCAATCACTGTAGGTCTCAACAACCTCTAGTGTCGATTCATTCCCAGCAATGGATTGCGGCAGACTTCGAGTTTTACATTTGCTAGAGTGGCCAGACTATCGAACTTAAAACACACCATACATATTCAATGATTAACAACATTAGTATTACTAATACTAATTATTCATATTAGTATTACGGAAATAAGAAAGAGACGCGCAATGTTGAAGCAATTGCTATCGAAGATTTAGTAAATTGAGGATGCAATGTTTTTCTTGAAATGACTTACGATTTAGCCGAAATTCCTTTGTGTTTTGAATCAGCGTTTAACAGTTTTGATGTTGAAAACAACTTTTGAAGAATTTTTTTAACACATGGTAATTCTACTAATTCCAAAAGGTTTGATTCGCCTAAAATGCATCGAATGCGATAGGCCTAACTATGATCGTGTCAGAAACACATTTCGAAAGAGTTTTAATTGAATCCCAGTTGCAGGTTGCTGTGTAGGAAACAAATGTTTTTTTCTTTGGTGTGATTTCAGACATTATTATTTATTTATTTATTTATTTTATCCCAAAAATGTATATAGCTCCCCTTCAAGATTCCTACTCAGAGGCGCTCCCTGCGCTATTCTAAATGATATTAGAGTAATTAATTATGACCAGACAGTCGGTCAAAAACGAACACAGCTAGAATAACAGATGACAAGACTATTGTCTCCAGAAGTTTGGGCAAGTCGGTAGCCGAGAAGGTTGATTAAAGCAAGGCCTTATTATTATTATTATTATTATTATTATTATTATTATTATTATTATTATTATTATTATTATTATTATTATTATTATTATTATTATTATTATTATTATTATTATTATTATTATTATTATTATTATTATTATTATTATTATTATTATTATTATTATTATTATTATTATTATTATTATTATTTTACCCGAGGTACCTCAGCTCCCTCAGGAATTAATTATTATTATTATATAAAGATTTATAAAGCGCAAGGTAATAATTATAACTAAATAGCCTACACAGCATATGCTGTGTATTTAATCATAGACTTCTCAGATAGGCTATCCGTGTGAATAACTGCACTGGGTGGTTTGCTATTCCGCCTAAAACTGGTTACGAGAATATGCAAACCTAAATCATTTAATGTACTTGACTTTCAGCCAATCGTTTCTTTCTAAACCACACGACCTACGATTCTCTTTCATTAACGTATTCTTTACAAGCGCTGTGTTGCACATTCAGCCATCAGCACGTTATTCGTACTGTAAAATCATACTGAAAATCTTCCAACGCATTCAGTGCAAAGGTTGTCCGCAATAGGGCCTCACTCAATTAGTCTAACTCTGCTGAACTCTTCAATATCTAAACGCCACATTGTGTCGCACGTTGGACTATTCCGTCTACCTGTGGTCCATGGCTCCAGACTCGACCGTAAATGAGAAGTCCATCCATCCTCAGACCCAGATGACACGATTAAAAACAGATAAAATCCACAACACAAACGACGAATGAGTCCGTTACGCAAACCTAACACCAGGAAACTCCAGCATGTTAGAAATTAAACATCGAAATTGTGCTTTTCGACAAGATTATCAGCCGAATGACAAAGAAGGTGAACGTAGGAGACCAGAAGGACCATTGCAACGTATACAGCGGCCGACTGGCATGCAGTTCAACACATGACATCATCAGCTTATTTACGCTGCGGTGGATTGCGTTTGGGCTGAAATATCGAATGATTTTATGAAAAGGTGGAACTGTAGGCCTACGCCGTTTTGGCGTATTTCTGTACTGATGCATCTATGTCTCGGCGAATGAGTAGCGACGAAGGTCTTTCGAGTGACCTCGACCGTTAGTCGATGGTGGCACTTCGATCTACCGACTGATTGATTGGCAGACGATGAATGCCTGTTCTACGTTTACCCGCGACTCGAAGGATAGCCGGGTGTGCGCTATTTTCACCCATCGAGCTGGAGCGGTGGCGTTATCCGGGGTCGGTTCAGACTATCACCGTAACTTGGTCCAAAGAGTCTTTGGCAAAGACTCTGAACATGATGTTATCTGTCATCAATGGAGTGGAATTCATTGGTTGGCTCCACGTGTGTGCGTGGGCCCGCCACCGACGACCCTTCTCGTTTTCTGTGCACTATTTTGCCTACATATCATGAAATGTCTGTTCTTAATGACAGTTAACGTCATGTAGGCTAGTGCAGAGAGCTTCTCTGATTACTTGAATGGAGCCACATAAATTTCTTAAATAAATAAATAATGAATTAAGGAACGCTTCGGAAATTTTTGAGTTTACGACAGCAATTAGTTTTTGACAGACGTCGGTTTCTCTCCTTTCTGAGATTGGTTGCTGAGCCTGAGTCCCTCCTTTGAAATGGCTCGGTATAGGGAGACTTCTCAGTCATGACCTATTTATCAGACATCACGAAAGGCCAATGGAACATGCAGCCCATGTATTAATGAGATGAGGCAGATACATTTAGACGCTGGCCCGTTGTTCATCGAAAGTCCTGCTCCCATCTCTTGCATTGCCTCTTCCAATCTCATCAGTTGACGTCTTTCGGGTGTTCTACTGCTAAAGAACTCCTCTCACTATAATGCTACCCAATGGTTCTTCAGCAGCCAGCCTCTGACTCTGCTTCTCTTTTCATCCATCTTAACAGCAGCCATCTGCAGAGGACTTAGACAACACACAGCGAAGTAGCAGCCCCACGGTCGCCATTTTAATTAAGTTCTACAACCGCATGTGTGTGTGTTTGTGTGTGTGTGTGTGTTTGTGTGTGTGTGTGTGTTTGTGTGTGTGTGTGTGTGTGTGTGTGTGTGTGTGTGTGTGTGTGTGTGTGTGTGTGTGTGTGTGTGTGTGTGTGTGTGTGTGGGGTGGGGGTGTATCGTATCGTATCCAAAGATTTATATAACTCCTCTCTCAGAATAACTATTCAGAGGCGCTCTCAGCACGAAAACTCCGGGAAAAAGAAACGCCTTAAACAACGAAGGACCAAAGAAGAAAAGCCAGTCATAAGTTTAGCCTTTATTGAGGGGAATGTCATTCTAATTAGAAGGACCAACCACGGCAAATGCCCTGCGTTGAACTAAGGCAGTCCTAGGAACAAAAAGGTCTAGCCAATCAGAGCGCAAGGAACGAGATGAGGTCGCAGATAACGGCTTTCGCATTATAGTCAGAAAGATACTTTTGGACACTACTCAGCTGAGCCTTGGAACTAGTAAGAGGATTTTATAATGGATGCGCGCAGTGATAGGAAGCCAGTGCAAGACATCAAGCATATGTGTAGAGATATGCGCAAAGCGAGGGAGTCGGGCTATGAGCCTAGCTGAAGCATTTAAGACCGAATGAAAGGGGGAAAGATGTTGTTTCGGGAGGCCCATAAGAAGTGAGTTGCAGTAGTCAAGTCGGGAACAGATAAACGCATGTACTATGATGGTAAAGACAGAGGAAGAGACCGATCGTCTGATGGCTCAGAGCCGCCTCAGTTGAAAGAAGCAGGAGCGGGTCAGGTTAGATATGTGCTCCTTGAACGTGAGGGAGGGTCAAGAGCGTGACACCCAGGTCATTGACACTAGAAGAGTGTGTGTAGGCAGGGAATGTCTCAGTCGGTAATTGAAAGTCAAGTTTGGAAAGCTGTTGTCTAGTCAGAAACCAGATCAACTGAGTCTTTGTAGCATTTAGGCAGAGTCGGTTGGTCGACATCCAATGATGAAGATCAGAAACAAGACAATCAATAGAACGGACTAGTGATAGTTGATCAGATGATGGACCATGAACGAAAGCCTGGTTATCATTTGCATAAAGATGGCCATTTGCCCTGTGTTTAGAAAATAAAAGCGGGATGTCGGCAGTAAAGAAAATGTTAAAGATGAGTCCGAGCACCGAGCCCTGGTGTGATTGTGTGTGTGTGATTGTTTGTGTGTGTGATTGTGTGTGTGTGTGTGTGATTGTGTGTGTGTGTGATTGTGTGTGTGTGTGATTGTGTGTGTGTGTGATTGTGTGTGTGTGACTGTGTGTGTGTGATTGTGTGTGTGTGATTGTGTGTGTGTGTGTGATTGTGTGTGTGTGTGATTGTGTGTGTGTGTGTGTGTGTGTGATTGTTTGTGTGTGTGATTGTGTGTGTGTGTGTGTGATTGTGTGTGTGTGTGATTGTGTGTGTGTGTGATTGTGTGTGTGTGACTGTGTGTGTGTGTGACTGTGTGTGTGTGTGATTGTGTGTGTGTGTGATTGTGTGTGTGTGTGTGACTGTGTGTGTGTGATTGTGTGTGTGTGATTGTGTGTGTGTGATTGTGTGTGTGTGTGTGTGTGATTGTTTGTGTGTGTGATTGTGTGTGTGTGTGTGTGATTGTGTGTGTGTGTGATTGTGTGTGTGTGACTGTGTGTGTGTGTGACTGTGTGTGTGTGTGTGTTTGTGCGTGTGTGTGTGACTGTGTGTGTGTGTGTGTGTGTGTGTGTGTGTGACTGTGTGTGTGTGTGTGTGTGTGTGTGTGTGTGTGTGTGTGTATGCTAAGAAATGCGGAGAAATTGTTCTTTTGACAACTATCCTCTGAGACGGTCCTAAGGTCCCTGTGCTATGACAAAATGCCATTGACACCAAGTAGCTAAATCTTGTTGAATCATGTAGGTATGTATTCATTCATTCATTCATTCATTCATTCATTCATTCATTCAGAGCATTTATATAGCGCCCCTTCAAGAAACTACTCAGGAGCGCTCCCGGCCCAGCCACGACTAAAGAAAAAGACTTGAGGGACTTGTAGAACCCTGTCAGATGGCTTACAAGTAAAAAACGGAGCTTAAGTGGTAGGTCATTCCAAATGGAAGGGCCAACAACCGAGAAAGCACGGCGCTGCCTAATAGCCAAGCGAGTCCGTGGAACAAGGAACTCACCCCTCGTTGCAGAGCGAAGCACCCGACGCGCTGGAACATCAGACACTGGGCGGCAAAGATCACGCAAGTAAGATGGAGCGCAGCCAAGAACACAACGAGAAACAAGAGCAGCAATGCGATATGAGATACGCTGAGACACAGGCAGCCAGTGCAACACATCACGCATGTATGCAGAGACAGAAGAATACTTAGGAAACCGTCCAATAAGCCGAGCAGCCGAGCGTAGAACTCGATCTAGTCGCCCCAAAACACCAAGGGGAAGGCCAGCAAGTAGTGAGGAACAGTGGTCAATTCGACCAGTAACAAAGGCATGTTGAAGGACCACAACTGCATCATGAGAGAGAGAGCATTATGTATGCATATATGTATGCATGTATCACGTGAGACACGGTAGAGCGCTCGCCTTGTTACACGGAGACTATATAGTATAATTATACGGATTCGAGACTGCGCCCCTGAGACCGTTGCTGTGTATGGTCCTGGAGCCATTCCTTTACTAACAACTGCTCAGCGCCATCGACTGATGCTTCGTCTATCTAATTGACGTCGACAGTGCTACAGCTGCTGTGGAGGACAGATTGCGCCTTTGATCCGTATGTCTGAGGCAACTGATAGAAGGGAGATCAGCAGAGAAAGTTCACACGATCAGCCACTGTGTCCTCCGTCCAGTTGTAGACGACGACGAGGAGGAGCAGGAGGAGGAGGCGAAAGGAGGAGGAGGAGGAGGAGTAGGAGGAGGAGAAGGAGAAGGAGGAAGAGGAGAGGGAGGAGGAGAAGGAAGAGGAGAAAGAGGAGGAGGAGGAGAGGAGAGAGAAGGAGGAAGAGGAGGAAGAGGAGGAGGAGAAGGAGGAGAGAGGAGGAGGAGGAGGAGGAGGAGAAGGAGGAGAAGGAGCTGCTGAATTTAATCAGCGAATCAGGATTCCACTGATTGTTGCTCAATCCTTGATGACGTCAAATATTATGCTATGTCTTCGTCAAAATCAGTCGAAGCCGAAAGGAAGATTTGTGTACTTTGTGTAATTTCTTACGTGAAAAGTAAGACACAGGTTTGACACAGACAAGACAGGTCACTATCTGCTGTTGTCATACAACAACATAACCATATTTTGAGAAAATGTATATTTAAAGGATGGTCCGCTACTGCAAGCTTTAATTTCTCAGCCACGATTAGGAGGCAATTGATGCGCGTGATATCTACTGTAACAGTCATCTAACTATTGTATGATCCTATGCTGGATGCTGATGCTGTGTTAGGTGTTGTTCTTCTAGCGATGCTGTTGGCATAGGTTATGCTTCTGCGGATGGCCTTCCTTCAGCTGATGAGAGCGTCAGATGATGGACATCATTGTTGTTCTTATAATGGTCGACAGAGGGAGCCAGATGGTCTGTTTCAACGCAGTCCATTGTGTCTCGCCCTTACTTGGCCTCATCATCTGCTCCTGCTCCTGCTCCTCCTCCTCCTTCTCCTTATCCTTCTTTTAGTCTGCACCGATCATCGCCTCTCGTCGACCGGTGTAATTAGTCTACGGCCGCATCTCCTCAACCCCCTTCACCCACCCCAACCCCCGGCAACTGAACAGGAAATCCCTCCTCCTCGTCGTCGTCATCGTCGTCGTCGTCGTCGTCGTCGTCGTAGTGGTTCATCGCTAGGCGCATTGTTCGAGAGGATGGATGAAGGCTGAATTAAATGAAATCACTTCAGTTACGACAGAAAGAATTAGATGGATCCATGGAAAATGAATGGACGGATGGACAGACGAATAGATGGATGAATAGATGGATGGATGAACGGATGAATGAATGGATGGATGGATGAATAGATAGATGAATAGATGGATGGATGGATGGATGGATGGATGGATGGATGAATAGATGGATGGATGGATGGATGGATGGATGGATGGATGGATGGATGAACGGATGAATGAATGGATGGATGGATGAATAGATGGATGAATGGATGGATGGATGGATGGATGGATGGATGGATGGATGGATGAATAGAATGGATGGATGGATGGATGGATGGATGGATGGATGGATGGATGAGATAGATGGATGGATGGATGGATGGATGGATGGATGGATGGATGGATGGATGGATGGATGGATGGATGGATGGATGGATGGATGGATAAATGAATAGATTTAAGATGGATGGATGGATGGATGGATGGATGGATGGATGGATGGATGGATGGATGGATGGATGGATGGATGGATGGATGGATGGATGGATGGATGGATCGGATAAGATAGATGATTGATATTGGATGGATGGATGGATGGATGGACGGATGGATAGATAGATGGATAGATGGATGGATGGATGGATGGATGGATGAAATGGATAGATGGATGGATGAATGAATGGATGAGTGGATGGACGAATGAATGCATGGATGAATGGATGAAATGGAAGGATGGATGGATGGATGGACGAATGGACGGATGGATGGATGAATGGATGGATGGATGGCTAGATGAATGACATTAATAGATGGCTGGATGGACGAATAGATGTTTGGATAGATGGATGGATAGACACATGGATAGATGGATGGATAGATGGATGGATAGATGGATGGATAGATGGATGGATAGATGGATGGATAGATGGATGGATAGATGGATGGATAGATGGATGGATGCATGCATGCATGTATGCATCCATCCATCCATCCATGCATGAATGGATGCATGGATGGATGCACGCATGAATGAATGGATGCATGGATGAACGAATGAATTGACGGATGGATGGATGAATGGATGGATGCATTGTTGGATGCATGTATAAATTGATGGAGGGATGCATTCGGGGAACGGACATTATCCCCTGGACATAATCCCCGGACATAATCCCCGGACAAAAGCCCCCCGGACACAATCCCCCCAAGCTAGGACATAATCCCGCAGGGTATACCATATAATCATATAATATTCTTGATTCCACTGGAAAATGTTTATTATACTAGTCTGCCCAAAAGTGTCAAAAATGGTTACCAGCAGCAGCAAAATGATGAAAATTATTGTTGGCCAAAATGGAAGTTTGATTGGTTGATGAAACTAATTCTAACTAATATATAATTGTTTCAATAGAAGCTGGATCTATAATTTTTTTGCTTAAATAGAAGTGGGATTCATGACGAAAATAATTCTTCCCTAAATACATCATGGATTGATGAACAAATTCTTGGTTAAATACATTAACAAGTCTTTCAGTTAACAACTGATCGACATTAAAACGTCTTAACTTTAAATCTGTATGGCATTAACAAGTCTTCACTTTATAACTGAATAACCGATTGACACTAACAAGTCTTAACTTTCGAACTGAATGACACTAACAAGTCTTAAGTTTAGGCCTACGACATAGCGAACAAAAACAGGGCAATTAATGTGACATGCTGAAATAGGCTAACTGTACAGAGGAGGGATTATGTCCGGGGGCATTATGTCCTACACTCGATGCATTCATGCATGTATGGATGATTGGGTGGATGGATGGATGGGTGAATGGATGGGAAAATGGATGGATGGATAGATGGAGGGAAGGATGGATGGATGGACAGATAGATTCATGGAGGATTGGAGAGGTTTACGAATGAATGGATGGAAAGGTGCGCGGACTGATGGATGAATGGACAGACGGAAGGAAGGACCTTTCCAACGAATGGATGGATGGATCGTTGGATGAATGGATGGATGGAAGTATTGATACATCTATGGATGGTATTTCTCTGGTGCTGACATGTAAAGAGAATTGCTGTAGATATCTCTTATCCTTTTGGCTTTCATTTCCACCTGCAGGTCGTCTTGTCTTCATGTATAGCACAATCTCATGAGCTGCTCCATAGCCGCAGTCTCTGTCTCGACTTGCCTTCGGTCTAATGACAAATGCCTTTGTTCTTTCTGTCCCTCCTTTATCCGCTGAAGACAGTCGACCGCTTACAGTCATATCTGCTCCTTTCGACCGACCGTCGCTCGAGGTCTGACCTCTGGTGCTTCGGGTCATCCATGCGAGAAGGGGCAATGTATTTGTGGAAGAACGACGCACCTGTCGGGTCCAAGCAGCAGACAATGGCCAGCGCCGTCTGTTAAGGCACTTTGAACATTGCGGATCAAAGCCATCGCAGGGATCTGTGTGGGTCGGTCAGAGCGATAGAAGACACTGGCGCTGTCGCCAGGCCAGCACAGTAATTAATGGAGAATCGACGAAGCGAGTGACGGCCAAATAATAAGTGGCTGTTATTTAATTGAAACCACTGAAGATTGTTGCCAGCCAGCCCACAGCAACGCCCTATTCAAAGAATTGCCGCTGCTGCCGCCATACATCACCCCCCCCCTCCCCCACAGCCTTTCACATCCTTTCACAGACCTGTGCACTGCAAAGAAAACCGTGAAGCAGGAAAACGAGAAACAAGATGTTTTGAGATTCAGTTGGCAAAGAAGATGTTTGTCATGTGAAAAGAATGTCAAAGGCAGTGAATACCAGAGATTCGAAGGATCAAAGAACGACGACTCTAACGACAACGTAAACGATGACGTAATGCTAGACTCCGACTAAGAATGAGGGAAAATATTGGAACCATAGAAACGACTGAAGGAAAACTAATAATAAAGGGTCAGCCACACACGATCGCTGTGGGGCACGTACGGGGAGGGAGGGAGGGACGGACGTAGAAGGGAGGGAGGGAGGGACGGATAGAAGGGAGGGATGGAGGCGTAAAATAATAAACTTTACAAACAACAGCGAAGTGATGTTTATTATGATGTTTATTACGCTTATTACGAGTCGCTCATGCTAAGATAAACTGCCTGCGATCTTTATTATTATTATTATTATTATTATTATTATTATTATTATTATTATTATTATTATTATTATTATTATTATTATTATTATAAAGACAAATTTATTTCTTCATAAAGCCAACAAACTTATGTACAGACTGATTAAAAGTAACTGTTTTCAATGTTTCTATAAGCCGTCGTTCAGTCCTGGGCTACTGTTGTTGCAATCTGAGGTGCCTAAAACTGATAGAGAGTTTCCGATTTGTAGGGCGACTGATAAGCGTGGTAGAAGCAGTGTGTGATTTGCCGGGGGGGTTGGGGGGTCGGACCCCCTCTTTGCTAAGGCCCGACCCCCACACTTCGACCTCCAAAAAAGGTGTGGGGGTCCAATTTCGACCCCCTCTTTTGGCAGTGCGGCCAGTGCCACAAGAGGGGGTCGAAATTGGACCACTGCAAGCAGTTAGTAGGACTTATTCGTTTCATTTCCTCATTCGTTCAACAGTTGACAGTTGTGAGGCTCTAAAGAAGAAGAAACAAACAACAAAAACAACAAAACTGAGCGATAATAGATGATTGTATAATTTGTATTTCTTTTCACGATTTCTGAATGCTAGTCAAATCTGGATGAGAAAAGCTGTAAGTCACTGTTAAAATTTACATAGCCTAACTTAGGCCTACTTAAATGTAGGCCTACAGACTACAGTAGGCTACAGATTAGATCGGTTGAGGTTTCTGAAAGAGTGTGTTTAATATTGATGCAAGCAGCAAACTTAAATCAATTCACCTCGGACCGATACTGACTTTGCAAATTTTACCAGTCTCAGAAGTCAATTCTACCAGTGTCTGTTAGACAATATAGCTGAACGATTCCCTTGCACAGAGACATTGAAGCTTGCAAATGTCTTGAATCCAACAAGCTGGCCAACAGATGACTTAGAAAAAACGCTGTATGGTTGCAGAGAGGTTGCTGCTCTCTGCAAGCAACTTTGTTTCAGTTCTATGGCGAGTGTTGAAATCCTATCAGATTTTGCTACTTTTAAAGATAATCTGAAAGTAGGAATGCATCTAAAACAATTGCTGACAAAACTGTCCATTTATCCTATCTCCAGTGCAGATTGCGAGCGTGGTTTTAGTTCCATGAATCTCCAGCACACAGACACAAGAAACCGACTAAAAACTGAAACTGTCAGTGCTCTATTGATGATAGCTGTTAATGGCCCTGCTGTGCAATTTTTCAAGTGTCACGAGTATGTCTTATCTTGGTTCAAAAAAGGCAGGCATGGTGCCAACGACAAACCAACAGGGAAGAAAAGGAATGTTGATGAGCTTAGACCAAGATATAAACTTTTTGCCACGATTAAAGACTAGTCACTACCACTTAGCTAGAGTTCATCACAAATTAGGCTACATCATACATGACAATTTCATTTCAATAATTTTCGCATGATGACTAGTTCATCATAAATAATTTGCACTTCGTTATTGATGATTCTTGTTTCTGTTGTCATTTGAAATTATTTCTGTTTTTAGTCCTCAATAGGAACACAAATATCTTCTTATTTGAAGTTATTTCTTGTGAGTTGTTATAAGAACAGTATTTAGTTTATGCGTTACAGCTTGTGACTTGTGAAGTTCCGAGCACTTCGTTCATCCTAGGACCTTACTATTGTTTCATTATTTTGAGTGCTGACTGCTGAGTATTATTCTCACTTTGCGTTGTACTAAGTAACAAGTATTTTGGTGCCAACTTCCAAGTATGCTCGGCTTTCCAAGGGTACATATACTAAGTATGATAATTGATTTTGGTGCTAACCAGGGCCGATGAGAGGGGGGGTCAGGTGGGGTTGCTGCCCCGGGGCCCGGTTCTATGGCAGGGGCCCCTGGCAGGGGCCCGAAAATGTCTAAAACTTTTTCAAACTTAAGAAACCTCTGGGTTTTTGAATAATGCAGTGTAATTGCTTCAATTTAATAGCTAGGTAATGAAGTAAATGAGGTACTAGATATATTGAATTTCTTTACCAAAATGTAAGCCAATAACGAATGTGACGGTGGAAATGGGACTGGAACTGAGCAGACTGAGCAGAGCAGAACTGAGCCGACTGAGCAGAGCAGAACTGAGCAGACTGAGCAGAGCAGAACTGAGCAGAGCAGAACTGAGCAGAGCAGAACTGAGCAGAGCAGAACTGAGCAGACTGAGCAGAGCAGAACTGAGCAGAGCAGAACTGAGCAGACTGAGCAGAACTGAGCTGAGCAGCTGAGCAGACTGAGCAGAGCAGAACTGAGCAGACTGAGCAGAACAAAAGGCAAGAGCACGGAGCAGCCACGACCGTCACACGATTTAATAACTGTGAAATTTAACAGTCTCGGTTGCTCAGTCAGAGGATTTAGGTGTGAGCACAGTAACAGAAGTTGATCATCGCTAATCAGAATGGTATTGGACTACACGGTATCTGCTGATGCAAAGTTAACTGATGCAGACAAATTTCGATTTCTGACTGAATTATGTACTCCACCAGAATCGTATGCGTGGCCAAGAACTTTGCATTACGGGGTGCGTAATGCAAAGTTCTAGACAACGTTGTAGTTGAATAACTTGAATTTGAAAAACGCTGCTTATCAGTAGGCCTATTTTGAGATTTATCAGTAGTCGGCATAGAATTGATTATTCGTTTTCTGGGAGGCATACAATTTATACTGGATGTAAATTTCTAAATTGAAATTTGAGTTATTGTCAAAATAAATAATAGGCCTACTTGAACTTACAGCTTGATGTAATTTATCACAATAAATAATTGATATCAAATTACCGATATTTGATATTATAATATTATAATTCCATTAAGTTGATAACGAATTAGAAGATGAATTACCATCAGAAATCTGGAGCTCAATAAAGTAAAGAAAGATTAGTGAAAGTCAGGAATGCAAACGAGAGACAAACAATCATTCAAAGCCTTGCACTTTCAAACGAAGGATGCAGCAAATCAAGCTGATAATATCGTTGCTAGTATGATAGTAGATGTACGTGGAGTTGATCATGGTAGGCTACAGAGCGAGTTGTTGACGTAGTCCATGTAGCCTAGACAATGCAACACAGCAATTGACGTATCCTCACCTCTTGAAATTGGATATCATAATGCGATAAATGTCATTTAAAAAATCATTTATCACATTCACATTTTCATATTAAATTTCTGTAAATTTCTTTATAATTAGAGTCATAGATGGACCTTTTAAACCAGAAATTGATTTTCACATTTACTTTTACTACTATTATTCAGGGCTTTTAACAGGATTTTTAGAACTGCAAGGCCCCTTAAAAAGCCACAGTGAATTATTCCAAATCGGGTGACAATGAACATTTTAAAACTAGTTTTAACTGCACAAAAATACTTCTACATCTGCACAAATTCATTTAGAACTGCCCTTTTTGTGTAGAACTGTACACTAAAAAGCCCTGTTATTATTATTATTACCCTTATTATTATTCGTTAAATGTAGTTTGATAGCGTTTTTCAGGCTTACACCAGACTTGGGCTTAATAATAAAAACGAGGGGCCCTGATGGATGTCTGCCCCGGGGCCCGATTTGGCTCTCGACGCCCATGGTGCTAACTGCGAAGTATTGATCGTGTGCTGGACTGCCGGTAGAAGTTTCAAGTTTTTTGGTTACTACATTTTCTGATTTCATTCGCTTTAAATTGTGACCTCAATATATCCTGCACCTGTGCATTTTACTGCATTTGTACAGCCAACTTTTATGTTGAAGTTAGACTTTTATGTTCTTATGTTGCACTATGCCACTATTATAAACTTCAAACCCTTTAACATAAATAACATGTTCACTGATCTTTAAAAAGGTGATATTATTCAATTCATTCAATTCACTTTCAATAGAAGATTTTGCTTTGGATTGCACCAAATCAATAGCGGCCGGGGCTCCGCCCCGGACCCCGCTGGGGGAGCTTACGACGCTCCCCAGACCCCCTAGTCGGATATGCCGCGGCGTATTTTGGCCCCCCCCAAAACAAGGAAATTAAGCCGACCCCCACACTTCTTTTTTGACAAATCACACACTGGGTAGAAGATGACTGGTCTCACGCTGGTCGCCTGTCGCTGCTGAGATCTTGCGTCCTAGTTCTTGAACAAACTGCAGTGATTCTGTGTGCCAGTTTCCTGCAGTTTCGACTGCCACAGGGACGAAATGATGTGATTGTGAGATAGCGGTATATTTGTTTTCCTTGTTGCGAGCTGCTTTTTCAGCTGCCGCACCTGCGTTTTGCGATGTTATATGTTCGTAGGATGCAGCGAAAGTATCTGGCACCGTGACATCCCATGCCAAGCAACGACCTCTGTACCAAGGTATGATGGTGACTCCGTCAGGCCTTTTGCCGTCTGATCTGGAGAGGCCACTGGGCTCTTTGATGGCCGGTATTTTGGCTCTGGTGAAAGCTCGCCAAATAACGTCGTTGAGCATGCCATGTCGATGCTGTCTTCCTGCTCCTTTGATGCAAGAGAATCCATGATGGCCGTTGGATTCTACTATGACACCACATTTGCAAGTGTGTTTTTCACACAACGCGGTGCCAAGTCGGATGCCGGATGCGATTCTTAGGACCTCTCCTGACATTATTATTATTATTATTATTATTATTATTATTATTATTATTATTATTATTATTATTATTATTATTATTATTATTATTATTATTATATTAACTATCTAGAATGTAAAAATCCGGAATGGCCCTATTCGTCTGTTTCCTGGCTGGTGAATTATTATTATTATTATTATTATTATTATTATTAGGCTATTATTATTATTATTATTATTATTTTTTTTTTTTTTTTTTGTTGCCCGAGGTAGAAAAGATCCCTCAGGCTTAAGAAACTAAACTACTGTGTCAAACTATTATTATTATTATTATTATTATTATTATTATTATTATTATTATTATTATTATTATTATTACTATTATTATATGCCCCGAGGTACACATATGATATCTCGGGGACTTAAACATTATTATTATTAAAATTGTTTATTATTATTATTAATATTATCGTTACTTGAGGTTTGCCCGTTCTAAGACGGTTAAAAACAATTTGAAAATGTCAAGACGCGTGTGGTATGATTGACATAAGTCTTCTCCCTCTCCACTGTGACGGACGGTAGGGACAAACGGTCCGTCCCTGCCGTCCATACCTTCATCTCTCCCTTCTACGTCCGTCCCTCCCCGTACATGTACGTGACCCACAGCGATCGTGTGTGGCTGACCCGCCCCTTCCCCTCTCCATTCCTTTATAGAAATGTAGAAGGACCCACATGTCGTGTTGTGCATGATTTCGCGTTGCTATGACAACGTTTGTTATTGCTTATTGCGATGACGTGGAATGACGTAAGCCAGATTGTCTATTGTCTATGGCAATGAAGGCGAAAACAGCGTAACAGGCATCAGCGCAACACGTCGCATCGCATCAAGGTCGCATACACAGAGATTTCTGTTCTATTATACTGTTTTATTATTATTATTATTATTATTATTATTATTATTATTATTATTATTATTATTATTATTATTATTATTATTATTATTGTTATTGTTATTGTTATTGCTATTGCTATTGTTATTGTTATCATTAAATTTGTAACGCGTGCAAGGTCGCATCGAAGTGTGAATCTGAGGCGCGGATAGTCAGCCGACAGGAGAATATGCAGTTAGATATCCAAGGGCTTGAAAGCCAAGGAGAAATTTCGAAATCTTTCACAGCTGTTTCACGATCGGACCCGTTTTGTAGTGTAATTTCTCCAGAGACAGTTTCTCCTTTTGTCACCCACTGTCTCTTATTCTGTTTGCTACGTCAGAAGGATCATTAGCGTCGTCCTCGTCCTTTATCTAGGCTTGGGACTACCAGAGTACGAGTAGTGGCGGAGTTTACGTCCTCTCTCTCACAATATTATACGTGACTGACTACTGTATAAGACAACTGACAACAGTTACTGACAAACTTTTATTTCCAGAAGCACAATGCATGTAACAATTAAAAACAATTATTATAACTTGACTATTACATATCGGTGCATTGGCTAGGGAACTGGGAAGACCCAAAAGGGGCACAAGCCCAGCTTAATTAGGTTCACCATTTTTAACTATATTCAATTAATACTGGTTAGTCAGTTCATCAACTCAATAATGTTCTTAACTAAATAATAACATTGCAATTTCTTAAGAAGATCACTATGTAAACAATTCAATGAAGCAGTGTTAAATGAAGTATGGTTAATCTTTCAACAGTCCTTCAAGTAACTTACTCCACAGCTTCAGCTTCTTCAATTGGGTGTATGAAGTTTCTTATTTACTAGATCCTATCGTGCATTTTACGGTTTGGCCGAGGCATAAATATTTCTCAAGGAAATTATTCAAATAAGCGTATCTAATATAATCCAATATTTGAGGAACGAGAGCATAAATGGTACTATCAAGTATCAACAATAAAATCAGTATAATACGAATGCTTAATCAGACACTGGAGACGCTGTTCTGCTTTGGTGTCTGATGTTCAACCGCCTCGGGATGAGCCCCTCGAAATCTCTATTCATCTGCAGGATTGGTAGCCATGGCAAATTTGCAGAATTGATTTGGCTTATTGTCTTAATACCTCTTTCTCCAGTACTGCTTGTGATCTGGGTGTGACCTGGGACCAGGAATTGACCACAGATCATTGAAAAATGTGTCTTAAACGTGCTCTACCATCTGCCTCACAGTAAACAGTTTCATTAAAAATCAATCCGCCGCCACCCTCTTGCAAGCACTCGTATGCACCATGCAGGCTTGACTATGATAACGCCATCTATGTTATTCCATCCAATTTTGAGTTTTGACTCAAACGCGGTCACAGTTGGTTCTGCATTAATGATCAAAAAAGGTAAGTCACTGTTCAACCCATCAGCGTATACATATTATAATATGCAGTCTTTCTCTTCAGATTCGTCTGTCGACCTTGAGGAAACTAAAATTATGCTGTTATCAGATTATCAAATGAAACTAGATGTCGATAGTGATAAGTCACTTACTATGGCACTTCATTCGCATCAATTCTACTTTACAGTTCCTTTTGACCACAGAAACACATCACAGCATTTCGTCACATCCTACGTTCTCTGGCTCGTGAAATAACTATGACAGTAGCATTTGCTGTATTTGTTGGTGATGCCCGTCTATGCGAATTCGAATGCCATGTTGCATGGCTCATCCTCATTTAATCTAAACACGCTCCAGGTAGTTTAGAACTAACTCTCTCTCTCTCTCTCTCTCTCTCTCTCTCTCTCTCTCTCTCTCTCTCTCTCTCTCTCTCTCTCTCTCGCTCTCTCTCTCTCTCTCTTGCTGGGTTTTTATTTTACATGCTCTTCACCAGATGCATTAGGATGATTAGGTGCTCGAGTTCAGTGACTTCCTGTTGAATAGTGGTGTATCGAGTTAACATTGCATGCTTGAACTTCAAAGCCCAGAATGTCAGTCATATCTCCAATTAACATATAATCTGCTTAAACCACCAACCAGACCCTATCTGTAAGTTATCATGTGATGAGATGATGGCCGTCATCTTAGAAGAGAGGAAAGACTTGAAGGAGGAGGAGGAGGAGGAGGAGGAGGAGGAGAGAAAGAGGAGGAGAGAAAGAGGAGGAAAGAAAGAGAGGAGGAGGAGGAGGAGGAGGAGAGAAAGAGGAGGAGAGAAAGAGGAGGAGAGAAAGAGGAGGAGAGAAAGAGGAGGAGAGAAAGAGGAGGAGAGAAAGAGGAGGAGAGAAAGAGGAGGAGAGAAAGAGGAGGAGAGAAAGAGGAGGAGACGGAGGATGAACGAGGACTGCAGTTATGGTCTAACAAGGGTTCTTCATGATTCTGTCTTTGGCCACACATTCAGCATCTGTCTCAATCACCAACCGACTCATATTTCAGCGTCATTTGGACGCAATGCTGGCTTCGTCGTCGGCAGCGGCGTTTCTGATGAGGCGATTTACTGAAGACTTATTGTTTCCCTGCAGTGAGATGAGCAGATTGTCGGATTGGCGACGACCGCCAGATCCACCCGATGGATTAGAGATAATCCGTTTCTCTCTGGTTTACTGTCTTCGGCCGCTAAGCTGACACAAGTTATTACACGGTCGCCTTCTCTTCTTGCAGTGTGTCATCGTCGTCTGTATATCTGCGCTCCTCCACTCCAGAAAGTTTCCCTAAGTTGCATCTCAGAAGACAATCCGTCGGCCGTGGCCCGTGGCCGCCGCCGCCGCCGACGCCCTGAGGCGCCCGCTGCCGTCCAGCGATGGCCCTTGGCCCTCGATACCGCCCTGAGGCGCCCGACGCCGTGCAGCGATGGCCCTTGGCCCTCGATACCGCCCTGAGGCGCCCGACGCCGTGCAGCGATGGCCCGTGGCCGACAGCGCATCAGGTCCGGTGACCGTCGACGACGACCTTCGTGCGTCCGGCGACTGGTCAACACTCGGTAATTTTCCGGTGGCCGCCTTCGGATGCGAACCGTATACAGAGGGAGCGAGATCCCGACCTCGACCCCCGCCATCTCGCCCCATGATGGCCAACAGCAGCAGCAGCAGCAGCAGCAGCAGCAGCAGCAGCAGCAGCAGCAGCAGCAGCAGCAGACGGATCACTCGATTCCACCAGCGGCTGCATGAGGAGAAAGCCAGCCATGCATATGATGCACATTCATCCTTATGAACGAGACACCTACAGTATGTAGGCTTAGAACGCCAATATGTTTAATGTATACACATACATATGCACTACATTTATACATTAATATACTCTATAAGAGTAAACTAAAAGATCGATTCAGGGCATGCACATAAAAGTCAATGAGCGCAGTTTGAAGACTGATGTTCAATCAAATTAACGCATAGCATCCATTAAATGAGGCAATGCGCTATCGGGGACGCATTGGATAACATCTGGCGTAGAGAGCGAGAGGTACCGAGTTCGAGTCCCGTAGGGCGGATATGCTTTGTAGGCTGCTATTAGCGCCGTGTATTGCAGGCTGTCTGTTCTGTTAGTAGTTAAGATTTGTGTCTTCTGGCAGTTGCGTTCTTGTGAATTGTTTCAATTGCATAACTGTAAACTGTACCGGTTGCGATGTGTCAACTGGATTGTTTGAATAAACGAAAATATTATTATTATATTATTAGAAGCATTTATGCATCTGGCGCTCTCAGGACTCAGATTACAAAGCCACTCAAAATTTATTTGAAATTCGACGAAAGTAATTCAGGTGGCGAGATCTCCAATCAACCTATAGGCTACGATGCGTTCAGAATATTTGATCCGCAACTATTAATTAACTTCCTATTTAATCCCAATTCATCGCCATCGTCGTAATCCATGGATCATCGGTCGGTGGTCCGTAGGTGCCCAGCGCAGTCATCGTCACTTGTTTCCACCGTCTCCCCCCCACCCCATCCTGCGCTGCTATTCGCAAGCTGTGCAGATGTTGTTTGCACCAATCCCTGACACATCATCGGTCGTCCAATCCCTGTTAAATCTTCCTTGTTGCCATTTCTATCCATTGCTCCCATCATGATGACATAGGCTGTTAATTCTAATCAGACTTCTGTTAATTCAGCATCAGTTTAAAATTAGCTTCACCATCATACAGATGAATGACCAATGTCGCAGAAGATCACTTGCACAGGCTTAAAAGTAATAGATTTTAAGTTGCCGCTTAAATGTAAAGTTTAACGGTACATTTGATAACTGTTTCTACCCTAATTCCTAGTAGCTTCTGCTTAAACTACTTTCAGCCATCAACACCAGTCCTGCAGAGTTTGTCTGACAGATGATTTTGCGTCGATAGGCTTATAATTATGCTTTACGCATCATGATAATGACGTCATCAGATCAAATAATAAGACTGTGATAATGTTAAATAGAACATAATATGAATAATCGAGGTTCTTAATTATTGAGATCGAGCCCTTCTGGGTATTATTCCATAATACATAGTGAATATCTATTTGGTAGACTTGATTGACTGAGCATAAGATGGGACCAGGATGAGTCAGGCAGTGACTAAGTTGGAAGGTCTTTGGAAGGAAGTGAATCTCGTTTCAAATACTTCTGCCTCTTCTATGGGCAACAGAACATGATGTTCGTTGTCTTTGTTACATACTTACTATATTTTGGTGATGAAATAACAGGATCAGGTTTTGGACGAAGGCAGTGATCAACACAACGCATGCGCAGTGCGCATCGAGATAGGAAGAACTGTCGTGACTCAGCAGATTATTCATTTAGTTAAAGCAGTTGATGCACTCAATGCGGCAGACGAGGAGGAGAAAGAGGAGGACTTGCATAGGCGCCGACACCACAGAGGCAACAGGGACTTTCGCCCCAGTACTCACCAGGGTTCTGGGGCAAGAGTATAGTTTCGCCCCAATACTTATTTGGCCATTCAAAATATTAAACTTATTTACCTTTAATTAAAGAACAAGGAACGATTTATTAGTGAAAGTAGTTAGTTAATAACAGGTTAGTAAAAGTAAGAGGAGGAGAGGGTAGAGGAGGACGAGGAAGAAAAAGAGAAAGAGAAAGAGGAACAGGAGGAGCCTCAGGAGGAAGAGGACGAGGAGGAGGAAGAGAAAGAGGAGGAGAAGGAAGAGGACGAGGAGGAGGAAGAGGAGGACGAGGACGAAGAAGAGGAGGACGAGAAGGAGGACGAGGAAGAGAAAGAGGAGGAGAAGGAAGAGGACGAGGACGAGGAGGACGAGGAAGAGAAAGAGGAGGAGAAGGAAGAGGACGAGGACGAGGAAGAGGAAGAGGAGGATGGGAAGGAGGACGAGAAAGAGGAAGAGGACGAGGAAGAGGACGAAGAAGAGGAAGAGAAGGAGAAAGAAGAGGGCGGGGACGAGGACGAGAAAGAGGAAGAGGACGAGGACGAGAAAGAGGAAGAGGACGAGGACGAGAAAGAGGAAGAGGAAGAGGACGAGGACGAGAAAGAGGAAGAGGACGAGGACGAGGACGAAGAAGAGGAAGAGGACGAGGACGAGAAAGAGGAAGAGGACGAGAAAGAGGAAGAGGACGAGGACGAGAAAGAGGAAGAGGACGAGGACGAGAAAGAGGAAGAGGACGAGGACGAGAAAGAGGAAGAGGACGAGGACGAGAAAGAGGAAGAGGACGAGGACGAGAAAGAGGAAGAGGACGAGGACGAGAAAGAGGAAGAGGACGAGGACGAGAAAGAGGAAGAGGACGAGGACGAGAAAGAGGAAGAGGACGAGGACGAGAAAGAGGAAGAGGACGAGGACGAGAAAGAGGAAGAGGACGAGGACGAGGACGAGAAAGAGGAAGAGGAAGAGGACGAGGACGAGAAAGAGGAAGAGGACGAGGACGAGGACGAAGAAGAGGAAGAGGTCGAGGACGAGAAAGAGGAAGAGGACGAGGACGAGAAAGAGGAAGAGGACGAGGACGAGAAAGAGGAAGAGGACGAGGACGAGAAAGAGGAAGAGGACGAGGACGAAGAAGAGGAAGAGGACGAGGACGAGAAAGAGGAAGAGGACGAGGACGAGAAAGAGGAAGAGGACGAGGACGAGAAAGAGGAAGAGGACGAGGACGAAGAAGAGGAAGAGAAGGATAAAGAAGAGGACGGGGACGAGGACGAGAAAGAGGAAGAGGACGAGAACGAGGAAGAGGAGGAGGAGGAATTGGAAGAAAACGAAGAGGAGGACGAGGAAGAGGTGGAGGTGGACAAGAACGAGAAGGAGGACGAGAAAGAGGAAAGGAAGAGGAAAAACAGAAAGAAAAGGAGAAGGACGACGAGGAAGAGGAAGAGGAGAAGAACGAGAAAGAGAAATGGGAGGAGGACGAAGAAGAGAATGAGGAAGAAGAAGAGGAAGGGGAAGAGGAAGAGGAGGAGGAGGAAGAAAAGAAGGAGGAAGAGGAAGGGGAAAAGGAAGAGGAGGAGGAAGAAGAGGAGGAGGGGAAAGAGAAAGAGAAAGAGAAAGAGAAAGAGAAAGGAAAGAGGAAGGAAAGAGGAGGAGGACGAGAAGAAGGAACAGGAGGAAGGAGAAAGAAAAGGAGGAGGAGAACGAGGATGAGGAAGAGGAATAGAAAAGAACGAGGAAGAGAAAGAGAAGGAGGAGGAAAGGAGGAGGAATAAGAAGAGGACGAGAAGAAGGACAGGGACTAGGAAGAGGAAGAGGAAGAGGAGGATGAGGAACAAAAGGAGGACGAGAATGAGGGCGATTAAGAGGAAGATAAAGAGCAGGACGAGGAAGAGGAAAAGGATGAGGTGAAGGAAGAGAAAGAGGAGAAGGAAGAGGAGGAGTACGAGAAGGAGGGAAAGGAAGAGGAAAGAAAAAGGACGAAGACGAGGAGGAGACGGAGGTGGACAAGGACGAGAAGTAGGACAAGAAAGAGGAAGAGGAGAAGGAGAAAGAAAAGGAGGAAGAGAGAAGAAGAAAGAAACGGAGGAAGAGAGAAGGAGAAAGAAAAGGAGGACGAGGACGAGGAAGAGCAAGAGGAGAAGAACGTGGAAGAGAAAGATGAGCAGGAGGAGGAAGAGGAAGAAGAAGAGGAAGAGAAAGAGAAGGAGAACGAGAAGGAAGAAGAGGAAGAGGAGAAGGAGAAAGAAATGGATGAGGAGGAGGACGAGGAAGAGGAAGAAAAAACGAGGTCAAGGAAAAGAAAGAGGAGGAGGACGAAGACGAGAAGTGGAAGAGGAGGAGGACGAGGGAGAGGGAGAGGAAGAGGAGGAGAACGAGGACGAGGAAGTGGAACAGGAGGAGGAAAGAAAGAGGACGACGACGAGGAAGAGACGGCGGTGGACAAGGACAAGAAGGAGGACGAGGAAGAGGAAGAGGAGGACGAGGATGAGAAGAGGAAGAGGACGAGGACGAGAAACAGGAACAGGAGGAGGAACAGGACAAGGAAAAGAAGGAGGATGAGGAGGACGATGACGAAGAGAAGGACGAGTTGGAGGACGAGGAAGAAGAGAACGAGGAGGAGAATGAGGCGAACGAGGAGAAGGAACAGGAGATGGGAATGGATCAATTTCTCATCCACAGTGGACTTTTCTTTGGCCTTTGATAGTGCTGCTGCTGCTGCTGCTGCTGCTGCCTATGAATTTCTCTTTCGTAGAGATTCAACGGCCTGCAGTGTGTTCAGTGACAGCAACAGTCATACAAGTAGACGCATGTTGCATGTTTCTGTCATTTGCTTCATGTCAGTCGTTTACGAAATTCCAGACGTCAGTGTCTTCCTCCAGCGCCTTCGACGATTCTCCGACATATTCGAGGACGTCATCCGGTCGGTTGCTCTCGACGGCGCTCCAGCTGCCACTGCCCGAACTATGAGCTCTCGTGGGTGCGTGACACATTGGATGACGTCTGTAGAGGAACGGCAGAAACTCATCGCTGCCTATATAAAGCACTGTCAGACGACATTAACAAAGAGACGGAAATCTCTGTGGAGGGTTTCTTTCTCTGCAGATCATCCCAATGGACAAAGTAACAACCAATTCAACGATGGCCGACGCCAACGCCGTAGACGTCCGAAGATTCTTCTCTCAGTGAACTCGCGTTCTTATCTGACTAAATGATTTCATAGGGCTAAAGAGAGAAATGTTTTCGCATCAGTTGGCACAGACAGGCAGACAGACAGACAGATACATAGACCCCAACTAAAGACACGTGGACCTGTTTAAACGCAGACTGATATGCCGATGTCTGACCAAGGTAGACATATTTTGTGTTTGTTGCCTTAACTACTGGCTGAATATTAAAAGGCGACTGTATGACTCGAATGCACATCTTAGAAATGCTGATCAATAGAAAGCAAAAGCAAAGATCCGTTCTCGTTATTTGTTTTGGTTCTTTCTGGTCAGTGGAAATGACATTTACCAGCAGAGACGGCGGCCACAACAGCAATTGTTTTAGGGAAGAGGTCGAATGGCCGTTGTTGCCGTCCGTAATGACCAACTAGGGACATGGCTCAATTTGCGCCAACGAAATATGTTCATAGCATATTGTCCGTTCGCATCTAGTTATTGCTTTTTCAATCGTCGATTCGCAATCCCCGGACAAAGATTTGCAGCCAGCTTGCTAACTGCCGACTTTGACTAATGGTCGGTCTAATGAGGGTGGGCGCAGTAGAGCAATGGCCGCCGCCCGATGAACGGACGGACGGACGGAGGGAGGGAGCCAGTGGCTCGGGGCTACGCTTTCCGGCTGCTTCTGCCGGCGCCGACCGCGTGTAGTTAAGATGGAGTTGTAATCAATACAAAAGTCTTGCGGTTTCTTTTCACTTTAGCAGCTCCGGGAAACGGCGATAATGGCCTCGGTGGGACCATGTTACAGGCCCCGGCTGTAAATCGGCGCACATAAATCAGTGGGAAATGTTGCCGATGCTGAGCGCAAGGAGGAATAAGAGATGGAATGGAAAGAGGCAGATAAACAGACGGACGGGCAGTGGGGGGGGGGGGGGTGGGACGACCATCCCAGTACGGACATCAGACACACGCCGGTGATTGTGGTGGTCGAGAGCTTTAAGTTAATTATCACACTCTTCTCGTCGTCTTCGGCTAAAATCTCTTCATGGCAAACCTAGTAATAAAATTTCGACTCGATCGTTATGGGACGTCTCTGCATTCTGCCCCTTCGTCAGAACGCCATCAGCACCAGCACCAGCAGCACCAGCAGCACCAGCGGTAGCAACAACAACATCCGGCTGCAGCGGTTAGTGCATCCGAAGAGGTGCAATGAAGGCCTTTCACGAACTGTTCTGCATTCCACTGACGATGCAAGTCCAACTTAGACCATCTGGGCTTTTCAAAGAGTCATTTTGAAAGTCAATTATCTTCAACTTGTTTAAGGAAATACTTTAATGAAATAAAAATTCTCTGAATGAAGATAAAAACAATAAACATCTTTTGTATGCTGTATGGTAAACTGCGGAAATTCAGATTCATTTGTCCTGTCTCGTCTACGATGGTTAGGTGTCAGTGTTTCAAGCATCTTCATGAGATTTCAAGAGCGGCGTCTTAGACGTAGAAATTCTGAAAAACTAGCACTGCATAAAATCGTAAATTTGGAGCCAACGATTCTGTGTAAGTTTTCAGAATTCGACGACTAAGATCCTCCTCTTTCCCAGCATAGTTTTCACTCATGTCACAGGTAATACAGACAATCAGAAGACACTATTTTGTAATGATGGGTCGAAGAGTTTGAATATTTTGCAGATATTTTGTGCTGCGATGCAGTTGCTGACCCTTCAATAAGCAATAATATTGTCTCTATCTGATAGATGCTGATATGCACTCATTTCATTCCACAGCAATAAAAGCCGTGGCTGATTTCAACGCAATGTGCTCCTATGTGCCTAATAATGCAACGAATTATTTAAGTGTATTAAAAATCGTGACGATGACGATAATGACGATAACGTAGTCGACAGATGATATATACAGATTACAGAAACACGGATTGAGGTCAACCGATTCGACCGTTATTAGCTGTGGAGATAAGCAGATGCCGCACTTCTTGCACATTGTACCTTCACTTATGCTATACCTTCTGCTTTGAACAGCCTCCCGTTGTTCATACATACAGTACTTCATCGAACTCAGTCCAAAATACCTTTCTAAACTACATTAAATGCAATTGTATGACATTCTTTCAGAGCGTCTTCAAACTTCGTTCGGTGTCGTGGGTCACTTTTTTCATGGTTGCGCTCTATGGGCGTTCTCTGATAATTTCCTTTAACTTCTCCACGGTCTGACTGGTCCATGGTCTGACTGGTCCATGGTCTGACTGGTCCGCGGTCTGACTGGTCCATGGTCCGACTGGTCCATAGTCTGACTGGTCCATGGTCTGACTGGTCCATGGTCTGACTGGTCCATGGTCTGACTGGTCCATGGTCTGACTGGTCCATGGTCTGACTGGTCCATGGCCTGACCGGTCCATGGTCTGACTGGTTCATGGTCTGACTGGTCCATAGTCTGACTGGTCCATAGTCTGACTGGTCCATGGTCTGACTGGTCCATGGTCTGACCGGTCCATGGTCTGACTGGTCCATGGTGTAACTTTGTCTGTCCATGGTTTCATCCTAAGACCTCAACTCCTAATTACAGCCACTAATTCCACCAATTCCAGCTTGGTCCATTCGTGTCTGGACGTTGCTGTTCTGCGGTGATGCTACTTCCATCTTCTCGACTACAGGCATCAGCGCCTGACCTCATTCCAGCTTCCTTCTTTATAAATTTTTCGATGAGTTGCTCTCTTATCTTGTGCAAATATACAATTCACTGTTGGTCAGAGCATTCTTGCCAGCAATCTTGCAATTGTTCAACCTTTGGCTGGATCTGGACAATATAACTAACCAGTCGTTACATTTCTATCCAAGTAATTTAAAACTTGTTCAGCAAATGGTACACTGATTAGAAGCAATCAACCTCTACTGAAGCTATAATGCGTTTTAATTCAAAGGCAATCCATAGAGACAGCCAAACAATGCCGCTGATTCTGGAGATGCTCGACACTGTTGACCATGATATTTTAATGACGCATCTAAGCATCTCTTGTGTAATTGGTGATCGACACTTGGACTGGTATCAATTCTTCCTGGCTGAGGGATTGAGGATACTGACCATTTGCTTGGATACTCGATCTCCCAAACTGGCTCAGAACTCGGGCCATTTCACTGTCATGGGAGCCACGTGGGTCCAGATGCCATTGCACTACTGTACAACTCATATCTTGAGTCAAATTCGTCGATCTGCCTAAGTTAGTCGAATTCTTTTAGCCATAGATCAATCTGAGTCTGGCGGCTGTCAAAGAGGACCGCTCAACTGACATCCAGTTTGAGTCATCTACTGCGGTACCACAACAATACACAAAACAGTGAAACATGGGTAAACGCAGCTAACCCCACATGAACCTTTAACAGAACTTTACTCTGATGTAATGTAAATAAGCATTTCATGTGGCGACTTTTGCGTAACGCTCGAAGGTGCTCGTCAATAACACAGGACGGTGTGAAAGTTCTCAAAGGACAAGACGTTCATCTGGGATTATGGCAGTCGCAGAGAACTCCGTGTTCGAATGTCCGTCAGACCACCATGCAGGGCAGTGCAGGACGCGCAGTTGTCACTGATCACTGTTGCACCTGTCGTGATGGAAGGTCGACGTCAAAGATCCTGGATCACCGTTGCATCACAGAATCCTCAGCGCATGGTATAGGCTGATATTCGGCTTTGCTTCTACAGTCATCTTCTGGTCAGACAATCGTAAACATTGCTAAAGCTAAGCTAAAGCTAAGCGGCGCAGGGCACAGCTTATTCAGGCGCACATGCAGCGTCATGTCGTCTGAGACTTCTTCTGGTTCATTCTGACTCTTAGGCAGGTTCAACTGTCCCACGTCGCCACTGATCTCGCTCTTCTGTTGGCCCTCTTCTCTCAGCTTTCTCTATCCATCCGACGTCAAATGGAAACTCCGAGAACTTGCTATGCAAAGTGTTCGTTTGACGAAAAGAGAGAAATTCTTGTTAGCATGATGTCATAATTTGTCTGCATGGATCTTACTTCGAAACAACGATAAAACATAATTTGAAATCAGATCTGAAAATCCAGGTAAACACTGGATTTCATATAATTTTTCACTCGTCATTAAGACCTCGGAATCATACCACTAGTTTACTAGAACGCTGAAAACATTATTTGTATGTATCGTTGAATACCTAAGCCGTGCTTATTAGTCATTAGATGTGACACTGTCATCATCTTAGACCTAAGTATTAAACCAATTTCTTAATACAGACATTACGCAGGCTGTCTAGATATTAACAATTTACAAAATAGAATTCTAAATTCATCTGAAGCAAAAGTGAAGAAATAGCGCATAAGAAAAGAAGTGAGTTGGTAATTCAGTCAGTCATCGATCGTGCAGATGATGATATTCCCGCCTGAGTTTCCGTCATTAAGTGTGTGACGTCATGTGTCGTGTGAGGTGATGTCTTTCGCGGAAGGATTCTCCGCAGACGTCGCATTTCAGCTTATCGTCCTTCTTCTTCTTGACTGGATCGAATTCTCGTTTGTGGTGAGATCTCATGTGGTAGACGAGATCTGACGTCATGCGGAAACTGGTGTTGCACTTGGCGCACCAGTTCTGCGTTAGGTTGAGAGCAGCGAACGTCGACGGGACCTGACCAGACCCAGGGACGACGTGAAGCATTTTGTCGACCATTGGATTAGGGCTGCGATAGAAGAACGGAAGACCGAGATGATGTCGACCTGGATGATCCGCTGCTGAGATATAGGACGATGGCAGCTTCAGACCCTTTGTACTGTTATTATTGTTATTGTTATTGTTGTTGTTGTTATTATTGTTCATGTACTGGAGTCCAGTCATGGCGGCCGCATTGGCAGCAGCGGCTGCGGCGGCGACGGCGGCGTAGTATGATGGCGCATTCTCATTAGCTGCGACGATGGCAGCAGCTGCTGGTCTTGGGAAGCGATGCATGGCATCAGCAGCAGCAGCAGCAGCAGCAGCAGCGGTGACGGTCGGTGGCAACGGGAGATGCCTTGGGAACGGAGGAAAGACGAGCATTCCACTGGCTGCGGCGGCGGCTGCCATCATTGCACTGGCGCTCGACGCCCCTCCGCCGCCGCCGCCGACGACGCCCTTGTCCATCATGGCGGCCATGTTGAAAGCCGTCGTCGGAGTTAGTATGGATGACGTCATTGTTACGTAACATGGCAGTGCAGACGACAGCTTCGAGCCAGACGAAGGAGGCAGTTGTTTATCCACTCTTTGGAATGCGCTCTTCGTTCGATCATCGTAGACTTCCGACGACGGTCTTTGATCAAAGCGTGAACGGGATTCCTGGGGGTCAAAGGTCGAGGAGCTGGCTGCTGACCCGTTTGGCGAAGGAGGCGAAGACACGAGAACGGAGGAAGAGGCAGAACGTTTCGGAGACGAGTCACTGAGATCATCGGCCGAACTGTCCGGCTTTCGTTTGACGAGTCGCAAGGCAGAGGAGTGACCACGACCACTTGCCCTCAGAGGACTTCTGGACGACGAAGATGGAGAGAGAGCAGCTGGAGCAACTGGAGAGAACGACTGACGGCCACCAGAGGGAGACAGGGTTCTCGTCGCCTCAGACGACGCAAAGTGAGTCCACCTGGCATCGAATGACGTCGTCAGACTGAGTGGCGCTCGTACGTTGTCAGCTGGCAGACTGTGAGTTGGCGGAGGATTGGCTGGTGGTGGTGGTGGGTCTGTGGCTGCCTCCGATGTAAGGCGACTGTGAGGATGGTGATGAGCAGACGGCGGAGGAGGAAGAGGAGGAGGAGGAGGAGGAGGCTGTTGCTTGAACCTGCATCGAAATCGCATATGAGCGCGAAGACAGTTGGGAAAAAGAAAACAGTCTCTGCATCGAGGACAGAAGAATGAGTCGCCTTCAAAGAAGAACAACATCCTTCCGTTCATTAGCCTACATTCTTTGCCTCTCAACAGACCGAAATAATGCACAAATAATTAACGATGAACTCATGAACAGTTTGCTCGGGAATTTCAGTGGCAAAGCTACGCATGCGTCTATTCAGTGGCCTTTGAAATGTTTCCGGTAGAGACAGGATAGAAATAGAAATCAGGGATGTCAAAGATCCGTCCAGACGGCCATTTCTGGCCCGCCAAAGATGTTTTTCTAGCCCGCAGAGCCTTGCCTATAGACTATACACAATTTGAGAATTTAAGTTCAAATTTGTCATTTCGAGTTTATGTGATGTTCGTGACTGATAAAATAAAAATTAAGATTTTGAAAGCCTAATTTGACTGTTTGTATGCTAAAAATGCACCATTTAAGATTTGGTTTTTTGCAAAAGACAGAGCTTGAAGAAAGAATTGAAGGGAAGAAAGACCCAGGAAGACCAAGAAATATGATGTTGGACTGGATAAAAGAAGGAATTAAGGAACAGGCTAAAAATAGATAAGAAAGGCGTCGTTTGATTCCCGGACCTGACTAAGGGCAGAAAACTGAAGAAGAAGAAGAAGAAAATCATCATCATCATCGTCGTCGTCGTCATCGTCATCAACACAAAGTAGCGAATACTTGCCCTTCTGGTAGTCTTCTTTCAATTCGGGCAATCCGAGATGCACTGCATATGTTGGACTGTACCATATCAACAACTCGCTGTTCTCTGGTACGTTTCGTGTAATGCGGAAATAGAGCTGTCCATCTTTGAGAAAGGCTTCCATGTTTTGCTCCACCGAGTCCCTGGCTGCCTGTACGTAAGGAACCCACTCAGACAAGCGATTGCTTTGACTGTGCTCTTTGACATCCAACTGCAATGCAACAATGACACAATGCTAAGAACTACGCTCGTGAATAGGCTCGTGCTTTGCGCTTAGCTTTAGAGGAGCGCTCTAGAAATTTGGAGTCTATACGATTACGAGTATATGTGCCAGGCCAATTAGGCATCCTAACTAAGACCTTGATTCTACGTTTCATCTGAACTACATCCTTAGAACGATCACATTCAGTTCAATAGCTATTGTAATGAGACAAACAGCCAACATACATCTCTCGATATAACCAGGCCTAGGCCTATATATCTGTAATTTCTACGGTCAGAACGTCAGCGCTCGAAGTCAGTTTGTGATTCGCTTTATGTCAGACTGTCAGTCGTTTAAGGCAGCACAAGAGAAATGATAAGGGAGTTTTGTTAGCAGGAATCTTTTGCAAAGGCGCCAAAAATTGTGTTCTTTGGCAGCATATATAGCGACGTCGAAACAAGGCTAATAAGCGCAAAAAATTAGGCATTGTTGAGCCCCGTAAATTGGATGGAATATCACGCAATGTAAAGCCCACTCAGTCCTCCAATCTTTCGGAATCGGTAAAAATGATAGGTGCTTACCAACAAAGTTGTCATGATAAAGGTGCTGCTGAAGGTAGGGGTGAGAGCATGGTAAGACCAGTGTGTGACAGAGCAATGTGTAGCTGAGTATCATCCGCGTACTATTGTAATTGGATTCTTCCAAAGTGCTTAGCTATATGACTAATTGGGGAAGTAAAGACTGTAAATAAAAAAGGGCCGAGGACAGATCCCTGTGGTACTCCAGCAGTACAAAGTGTGGGCTCAGACCCAAGAGGTAGGCCTACCGCTGCCTACCTGCTGACTACAATGTCAGACTTTCAATCAGCCACCTCTTATATAACATAACGCCTTCAACCATTTAGCTATATGCATTCACAGTCTTACGTACGTACCTTGACAGTATGTATGTCTGGCAGAGTGTCGCATGTTCTGTGTCCAATCAACACAGCTGGGTCAGCGAGGGTCAGAGTCGTCGAAATCGGTCCAAAGACGGATCCGTCCGATAAGCTCCCGGTTGTTATGACTCCCATCGCCTTCCGTAGTCTACAGAAAACAGTCAATGCACGCTGTTCATCTATTTACTTAACTGTACAGTTGTACACATGAACTTTGAAGGCAAATTAATAGAACTCCAATGACCTTAATTATTTAGATGCTGGTCTTACTATGCTATCAGCCCTATCAAATATTTTCGTAAATTTACGACTATAATATTATGAGGTCATTTACAGCGAAGGGTAATTGACTCGGTAAACTGTTGTCAGGAGATCTAACTTCTACTATTTATACCTCCTTGTCTATAATTGTCATCGGAAGTATGGTCTCCTCCCTCCACTCCTCCACTACACAGTCTAATAGCGTCGTCTATTCTGCTTGAGTCGTCATCCATTGATGACCGTCTGTGTAGGTCAACCGGAAGCAGAGTTTCTTAAGGTTCCACCAGAGCAATGGCGACAGAAGGCTGCAGTCACTTCCAATCACCAATCACGGGTTAGAAATAGAAAGTGACATGGGGAATTGCCCCGCGGAAAAAAACCCGCGGTGACCGCGGTAAATCCCGCGGTAATGGGTCAACAATTGTGGTAATACCGCGATAATGAAGTTTACTCTCGCGGTAATACCGCGGTAATGGGGACTGAGCCAGCAATAAACCCGGGTGATGTTAAGAACTTGAGAACTGATGAGGAGATTTTTTATTTCCTGAAGCCTACTGGTCAGAAATAGTCAGGACTTCGTTAATGCAAACTGTCGATAAGATAATAACAGACTAATGCAGTCAGCAATACAAATAGCTTTGCTAAAAATGTTATTTTTAAAATTTCAATTGGTGTAAACTTTTTGAGGGGAATGTGATGTCGTCTTGCGGGGATGGAGTGGGATGGGGAGAAAACCTGCGGGGTTGGGGCGGGGATGGGGACAAACCATGCGGGGATGGGGGAGATGGGAAAGACTTACTTGTTGTGGGGCGGGGATGGAGACGAGATTGTCTCCCCGCTTCACTCTTTAGTTAGAAAGAGCTTCACCGATTCAGAAGATGAAGCTTTGTTGTATCCGACTTCTCTATGTGGATTAACATAACATAAAGAGGGCAATGTGCAGAGATGGATCCAAAAGAAGCAAGCCGACCATGACTCCTCCAATTGATTTAGGGTTCAGAACATCTTTGTTGCTCTCAAATCAGAACAACAGAAGAGGTATATTTCCTGTGGGTGAACAGTTGAAGAGAACTGAACGCAGATCATTTTTCATCATATATATATCTTAAATCACTATAGAGACATTACAGTTGATTTGCTCCTTTTTGCTCAGGTTGATGATGTTAAGTCATTGTTAATTCACGAATTAACAATAGTCGGCGACGTCGGCTGTCTAAAGGTACAGAATTTTATACGTTCGACATTTTCATATAAATTTTAATAACATGCTTTGAATTAAGAAATGAAGTTTCCATGTCCTATATATGTGGAGAGTTGGAAGGCGTTCATCTCCTTTGAATCGACCTTTGAGATGGCCCTGTACACTGCAGGGACCATGCACTGCAGTGCTTCGGTGGACTTCCGTTTTGCCTACTTCCTAGACTACGCTGATAGCAACAGCTGCTTAGTGAAAGAGACTTTCCAAGGGAGTCGAACCCTCCACCGCATGCTCATTGTACACGTCGTACAAATCTCCACTGCAATCTACATAGACATAGTGGCTTAGTGGGTCTACCGTCTATGTGGACCGGTGATAAAAAAAATATCTGACGGAACTCATTGACTGTGGACTGGGTTTGTCCATGGAGTACTATTTCGGTATCCCCGGTTTGTCCCAATTAATATCTGAAAGTTGGAGACGACTTGAACGACTGCCTGCTGCTCTCGATAGGAGGCTTTGTCTGCTTCCTTTGCATAAAGGCACTGTTATAATTGTATACGAGTTCGCATTTGAAAGTTATATAAATTATGTGCCATGTTTCTGTAGCGTTACATCCATTAATAGGGTCTCTGTGTCTTTTGAATAAGTCATGTATCTTCAGTCTGCAGCATCTGTCTTGCTTACGTCGCGTGTCTTCATAGCACGGAGCTCTTCCTTTGTTAAGGCCAGTTGTCCTGTGTGTATACGGTCACTTCTAGAAGGAGGCGACGTGTTCTCTGCTAAGCACCTGCTGCTGCGGGTCGCAACAATAAGAAATATACACATGTATAAACATGTATGTGATCATACATGTATGGTCGATGAAAGAGAGTGCACTGCAGTCAGTGCAGTAAAACCTTCTCTCTCGAGAAACGTCTTTCCTGCTTCGAGCTCTCAGTTCCTTCGTCCGTTCGTCTATTCATCACATAATCCACATAGTGGGCCACACGGACAGACAGAGGCACAGAGGACAGGACGGACACACAGACACCAAGATAGTCCTGATAGGCCGGCAACTGAGCGTCGTCTGATGGGTAAATGCCCGGTGACAGACAGGCAGCCATGCAGCCACAGAGGCAGTCCATGACCAGGCAGCCATTTGAGAAAGGAAATAATTCGACGAAATAAATCTGAATTTATCTGAAATCCGAAATCCATGTCTGCGGGGTATAGCGAAGCATGCTAAGTCTGCCGGTGAATGGGATAAATTGCGCAGAGATATAGATGAGGAGGAAGAGGAGGAGAAAGAGAAGGGGAAGAGGAAGAAGGTGAGGAAGAAAAGGAGAAGAAGGAAGAGAATGGAAGAGGATGAAGATTCGAAGAGGAAGAGGGTGAGGAAGAGGAAGAGAAGGGAAGAGGATGAAGAGGAGGAAGAGAAGGTGAAGGGGAGAAAAAGAGGAAGAGGAGAAAAAAGAAGAGAAGAGGCAGAGAAGGAGGAAGAGGAAGAAGAGGAGAAGGAAGATAAGGGGATGAGGAGAAGGAGAAAGAGGAGGAGGAGGAGGAAATGGAAAAATAACAGTAAGAGAGGGAAAGAGGAGGAAGAGGAGGAGGAAAAAAGAGGAAGAGGAAGAGGAGGTATCGGACGAGGAGGAGGAGAAATCGGGTCACCTGCTGCTGACCAGTTGCGGCTGGCGACGATAGACCGCCGAGTGTGATGGTGGAGGGGTTAGGGGAGCGAGCGAGCGAGCGACACACACAGGGGTGGGGTGCAGTTGAGTCTCTTCCTATATTGATATTTATTGTTTTTGCGTCGTATGTCGTCCGTATGAATCGTGGTCTGTGGCTTAGAAGCGGAAGATGGAGCTAAGAGGAGGTGCTGACCAGTCGAACGACGGATCTGGTCGGTCGGTCGGTCGGTCCTGCTCGGGCTCTAACCCCCGACGATCAACGACCCGACGACATCTATCGACGACCATAGCCAATTAGAAGGAGACATGTTCTGCTGCTGCTGCTGCTGCTGCTGTTGCTGCTGCTGCTGCTGCTGCTTCGTGAGTCGCGTCACGTGCCCTCGCACATCCTGGCGACGATGTTCAGCCTCTGACCGAGTGTCACATGGAGCGGTTGGCTGCTGATGCAGAAACCAAAGGATGCTATGACCTCCGCGAGATGTTCATCTCATCGAAGCAGACGGTCTGCGTTGCGTCATCATCTCCAAACAGCCAGGCATCCACAGGCCCAACACTCTACACTGGCGCATCATCAATTCGCCTCGTATTCGTCAGATGGCGTCAGGTGACCGTCGCAATGGACAGCCACCGTCTTCTTCCTCATACTGTAGATGTCGGTTCGTCTCATATACGTAAGAATCACTGCAGGGGCCTATAATGGTCATCTGCAGTTGAAAAGTAACAGCATCGCCTCGTCAGGAACCAAGAGCGTCACTGCCAAGGGCAGGTGAAGCATCTAGTAAACGCTCTACCACTTGGATGGCAGAGGAAGCTGGACCATGAAGAAGGGCCTGAGTATCGTCAGCAAACTGGTGAGACGAAACCCCAAATAGTTGGAAAATACCCCCAGAGATTTGGAAAATATCCCCCAGAGTTTGCGGTATTATAGAGAACATCAGAACAAGCAGCAAATTAATCTGATTACAACAGAGTTTTGCATTTCCAGCGTCCATAATTAATATTAGGCAGATGAATTAAACATAAGAGGAAATTCTTCGGTGTAACTATATATTATACTCCAAGCGATGATACGTAGACTGATATACGTAGCCTTCACTGTCTCTTCGAAGACTCACCAACATTTGAACAACTCTGCGACAACGCAGACACTCGCCTCTTCGTTTGGGGCTGTCCTGATGGATAGAGTCCACGTCCTGCACCAACCAATAGCTCCAGCCAATCCCACCTAATACTCCCTCCGACCCCGTGACCGAATATCCCCCCCCCCCAGCCGACAGCCTGATGCGCAAGACATTTATTGTTAGGATGCTATACACTTTTAAACTGTGTTAATTAGATGTATGTACACCAAAGTGCGATTAGCTATTGGTTATTAAACAATATACTTACTTACTTACTTTTCCTACATGTAAATGCTACTCCTGCAATTCTCTTAAATCCTTTCCTGCAATTCTCTGAAAGACAGTCTTTCAGAGACTTCTCCTGAAATGCTCTTAAATGCTATTCCTGAAATTCCTGCCGTTAAACAGTACAAAAGATTAGAGTTTAGTTCTAGAAGTTGAGAGATGTAAATAAAATACGCTTCTAAAAATACATCCTTTTCAGTTGATAAACTTTGGTCTGACAGACATAAGCTTATTCTATACATGCCCTAAAACCGATTTTTTAAAATCAAACGCGTCTATTCTTAGTTTTTTAGATGCGCATAAATTAACATGCTTTGTTTGCCAATTAATGCAATTAATTTTGCTCTGTGGATGGTTTGGTTCACAGTGATTCACAGCGCCACATAATGCGTCACTGTTACAGTACTCCCTACTCCTAAAATTCCTGCAGTTAAACAGCTTACTGATTGCGGATTGTCATTCAAAATTTTTTAACGAATATATATATACACACTGAGGTTCATTGAAGCTCTGCTTGAACCGCCTTCTTAAGTCGCGTTCTCTCATTGACCTCATAGTGCTCTTCTTGTAAATGTTCGGCCACTGATGCAAGCACATGTGTGATGGGCGTATAACCCATCGCTTAACGTAAGGTTTGACATCTCTTTTACCAGTTTCTTAATGGCACGGTTCGATTGTTGTTGTATATGGATGTAAACTGTATCTCTTGTGGATTGACCTTGTCCATAATGAAAATATAGGTTTCATCTCGAACTATGGAAACCCTGGAACTATGGAAACCCTTACTGTTTACATCACTTGAAAAACTCGTTCTTAGTTGATTGTAGAAGTTAATGCTTGCAAAGCACCAGTCATGTATACCAATATTCCGGAGATATTTTTCACAAGTGTCTCGTTTTTTCTCAAAATCTATGGTGCACGTTTTCGCCAATTCCAACGATAAAAAGGAAAAGGCGAGAAAGGACTACAAAGGAAAGGGGCAATTTTCATTCGTATACGGGGAGAAAACTGTAGTTGGGGTCAGTGATCCCGTCATTAACAAAAAGGAACCAGAACGCCGGCTTCAGGCGCCATGCTAATCTAGAAAAATGTCTAGCTAAATACTGGCTGGAAATAATAAAACGAAATGTTCCTGCCAAAAACAACGAGAACGCCGTTCCAGTGCGTTCATGTCCCAGCCGATCCCTGGTTGCAAGGGGCAGAATTTGATCTCACAATATTTGCGAGAAATTTGCGTAGGCTATATAGAGGTACCGAGAACAACGACACAAAAGAGGAAGACACATAAGAAGAGGAATAGAAGAGAAGACGAATAAGAAGACGAATAAGAAGACGAATAAGAAGAAGAAGAAGAGCAGTCCCTTAAGCTAACCCTGATACAGCCATGAGTTTGAAGTCTTCGCAACTTCATTTTCTTAGCCTCGGCATGTGAGGGCGGGTGGCCATGCAGTCCTCTCCCTCGCGGAATCGCCTTCCAACCGTCAGCGTACTCATCAGACAGACAGACAGACAGATAGACAGACAGACAGAAAGACAGACAGACAGACAGACAGACAGACAGACAGATAGATAGATGTTGGAAAGGATGAAACCCGAGCGAATGAGAAGGATTGCAGGTTGAAGTGAAAAGGCGACGGATGGACTGCAGTTAAAGAAAGAGAATTTCTGTTGACTTACACAATTTGAACGGTTTACACCCGTTCTTCGGATAAAATAATTCTATGTCATGTCTTTCCTCTCAGTATCTCTCAGTCTGTCTGTCTCTATGTCTCAGTCTGACCCTGTGACTATCTGTCGGTCTATCTGTCCGCTTCGCTTTATCATTTGATCGACCTTCCTGTCTGCTTTCTTCTCTGCCTGTATGTCGCTGGGTATGTTTGAGTTTGAGTTGAATTGAATCTCAGGAGTGACAAACAACCGTAGGAGTTGGGAAGACAGAGAAGACGGCAGGAGAAGATAGGAAGAGAGGAGGAATGGAGAGGAGGAGGAGGAGGAAGAGGAGGTGCGACACGAAAGGGCTGAAGGGAAAGAGGGATGGTACATGTAGCATAGGCTGAAGGGAGAGACGCCACAGTCTCCGCCCGCGCTCATCAGTTGCCATCAGAAGAATGACGTTGAGATGATTTCTCTCATTTCCCTAATGGAATTCGTCTGATGACCGACCGTATGCTGACCCCCGAATATAGCAATCTTGTCAACCAATACCACATAAGACAAATGACGCTGAACGGGACACTTTGCACCACCCATCCACCACCACCACTCACCACCACCACCACCTCCACCACCACCACCTCCACCACCACCGCCACCACCACCATCACCACCAGAACCATCACCACCAGAACCATCAACCCAATAACCGAAAAGGAAGATGCCAAACGCCAGAATTTACCAGCGCAGAAATTGGACGGTTCTAAAGCACTTACCCACTCAACTCTCTCTCTCTCTCTCTCTCTCTCTCTCTCTCTCTCTCTCTCTCTCTCTCTCTCTATATATATATATATATATATATATATATATATATATATATATATATATATATATATATATTATATGCTTGTAAACAGCCATGGTGGACTCGACATGCAGTGGTTATATTTTGTAGTAATGGACCAACTATCTGATGTTGACAACATTCGCCTGCCGTCTTCCCTTGTCATAAAGGACCATTTGCACCCTGCAGAGGGGAACCAGTGCGGCCGTGCAGAGCGATCAGACACGTACATGTATACACTCTTTCAGCATTCTACATGGATGTCCGTCTCTGTCCTTTTGTCGTCTCTCCAGCTGTCTCATCCAATCTGGCTTTCCTTTTAACTGAGACCGTCTACACGATATATACGCTATAGTTGATCCATATACGTCATTAGCGTCTGTCTGACTCACAGAGACTTTCTCTGTCTGTTATTCAATCCAGAGAATCGACCGTTTGTCCCAGAAGCCTAATCGATGCCTGAAGAGGCTTAGGTCCCCCATGCGTGCTTAGACAGCAGCAGCAGGTGGCTTCATATACGTCGGTCACGAGTTACACAGCTAGTTACAATGAGGACGAAGAAGAATCTTTAGCGTCCGGTTGTTTTTGCTGACGTGGAATGTCAGAGGCCTCTTTTGTCCAGTGGCGTAGCAACCTATAGCCAGGGGGCGCCTTGGACACTCTTAATTTGAACCCTTACCCATCAACGAGACTAAAGAGTGAAAATAATGAGAGAGCCAGTTATAGAACTCAGTTAGGTAAAAAAAAGTATTAAACGTTATCATCCTATGCTCGACTCCAAAACTGCATCTACAATCACTACATCTATCTATATCTATGAAATTTATATATATATTGCCCCTTCAAGATTACTACTCAGAGTCGCTCCCGACCCAGGCCTGGTCAAATAAGAAAGTCTTGTAGTTTATAAAAAAGAGTCAGAGAAGTCTCGCAGAAGAGAACGCAGGTCAGAGTACTACTATTCCAAAGAGAAGGACCCTGTCTAGTGTCAGTGCGAGCATGAGGAACCATAAAGTCACCTCTATAGAGGCCGAGGGCAGAGATCGGCGACCAGAAGAGGCCGAAGTCAAAGTGAACAGCAGCTGCCATGCAGAGATAGGTATAGGTGCTCTATCGAAAACACAGACAATGGATAGATGAGACCTATAATGGATGCGCTGCTGGACCGGGAGCCAGTGGAGGACATCAAGCATAAGGGCAGAGATGTGGCCAAACCTAGGGACACCACCAATTAAGCGAGCAGCCGTCCGCAAAACGCCTTCCAAAGGATGCAAACGGATCTGTGGTATAAGTCCACAGTAGAGCGAAGAGCAGTATAGTTCAAACGATACATCCAACGAACATCATCTATAGTTCACGCTAAATTGGACTACTGTAATTCTCTCTTCCTCGACATAGATATTACTCAAATAAACCGACTCCAGGCTATTCAGAATGCCCTCGTCCGTGCTGCCACCAAGCACTACCAGTCTACCACATCACATCTGTCCTAAAATCACTCCACTGGCTCAAAATACCTGAACGAATAGAATATAGTCATATCACTCACCAACAAGTTAACAACACACTTCAATCCTCCAGCCGTTTTATCTCCGTCAGTGGTTCACGGTCCAGCCACTTCGCTCAACCCTCTCCTCTTCTGCCATAACATTTCTCCTCCCTTCCGTCACCTAATCACTAAAATTTGCAAATCGCTGCATAGCCATAGCTATTCCACCTCTCTGGAACAAGCGCCCGCCATGCAGTAGCCTAGGCTATTACGACAATCCATTATCCATCCTAGGAGCTCACAAAACCTCACCTCTCACTATCTCTCCACAGGTCTTTGAACCGTCTTTCACTAAAAATTGAAAACACTGCTTTTTCACAGATCCTATCCTTTCCCTCACCTTCCTCGCCGTTTCAACTCTTAACAGCACCTGCCGTAGCCCTCTGACTGCCTGCCTCACCATTTGGATCTTGACATCCCGCCTATCGATTCTGTTTTGGCTAAGCGCCTGCGAATAAACGGGTTCCCGCGACTTCTTTTTTTGGGCGCTGTAGAAGTTTCGAAATTACAATATTATCACAATTACAATTAATAGTTCAAGGCAAAACAAGAATACAACCAAAATGTATTGGCCAATTTAGCCTGTCGCTTATAGACTAGTTACATGCAGAGCTATATAGTGTGCACTGTAACTTGCATCATGTAACTGAGAAGCATGCTTCATAAATTCTCAGAATGAATGAATGAATGCTGACATAACGTGACTTTTCTTAACATGGTCACAGACAAACGGAAAAGTACGTGAACTTTTTTAGTTAGAACGCTTTGGGACCCTTGGGACCTCGGGGTCCCTGGACTTTGTCCACCCGCGTTATATGGCTGTTACGCCACTGGTTTTGTCTTTTCTATAAGATTCATGGTCATTTATGTGTAAACGATGGTTCCTGAAGAGAGACACCTTCTTAAGAGAAATCACAAGAGACGGATGTCATGGATGATGGTGGTGGTGGTGATGATGATGATGATGATGATGATGATGATGATGATGATGATGATGATGATGATGATGATGATGATGATGATGATGGGGAACCAGTTTCGGAGTTTTCGGGGAGGTCCATTTTGTAAATCTGTTTAATCTATCTCGTCATGAGACGCTCCTATGGTTCGGACATCTTCTTCTTCTTGTAGACCTCAGCTTGCGAGGTCGACATATTATGTGGTCCAGTGTCTGCATGTGATGAGGAACGGAGGAGAAGAACGAAAGAATACGGAGGTTGCCAGCCGCACCAGCCACCAGCAGTCATCTCGGTCCATCTGTCTGACCGTCTGTTTGTTTGCATGGCTGTCTATGGCTGTCTATATATGTTTCATGGCCGTTGACAAAATCGAACAGATGTCACGGGTCAGACCACCGACCGTTTACGACGCTCTTTCCCTCGACTTTGAGCCCCACCGACGACGGTCTCTGCCCTGCACGGTCCTCCCCTCCCATCCCTCCTCCTCCTCCTCCTCCTCCTCTGTCTCTAGGCCATCCACTCTGCTGAACGCCCTCCGTCAATTACCTTTGTCCAGAGTCAGCCATCCAGAAAGGCTTTGACGCTGCTCCAGTCGCCTCTCTTTCTAATCAGTGACGACCGACCGACGACCGACTGATCTGCATCCAGCAGCACCACCAGCAGAGGGGGCCCTTCGACGACAATGCCTGCAGGGGCTAAGGCAGACTCAGGCACAGGGACAATGCCAGGGGCTAAGGCAGACGCAGGCACACGGACAGAGACAGGGACAGAGACAGGCAGGCGGTCGAAAGCGAGGGTATTGTGTGCCCGTCGCGATCTCACATCTGTCGCTTATGCTACATGCCGGGCGACGACTGACTATAGAGAGAGAGAGAGAAGGTGGAAGGGGTAGAAAGAGGAGAGTGGAGGAGGAGGGAAAGGGGAGAACAGACGGTGGACGAAAGGATTGATCAGAGAAACGACAACGGACGACAACAATAGGGAGATTTCCACTCTCTTTCTCAGGTTAACATTTCACCGATCAACAAATGATACCAGCCATTTCCTGTCTGTCTGTCCTTCCACCTTTGCATACATACATACATATATATATATATATATATATATATATATATATATATATATATATATATGATATACATGTATATACATATACTTATATATATATGAGATATATGACATGGTTTAAGGCTATGGCCCAGAGGCGAGACATTGTCGTCGTTCCTGTAAGAATATGTTCCTACGGAGAGGTGACATTCATTGTCTGTTCTGTTCGAACCCTTCCGTCTAATGACCTTCTGACCTCCTCCTCCTCTGACATCGATAGCTTTAGGCCTTCCACCACCACGAACGATTCCATGTCGACTCACAATGGATTTGTCACACTTCGCGTTTATGATTACACCCTATGCAGTATGAGAATTGTAGAAAAAGACTTTCATCCATGTGGATTTTGTGTGCACGTGCAATGAAGACTTTAAAATGGGTTTCTAAGAAAGACTAGGCATTGAACCCAAGACCCTAACCCCTCGGGAACTCTCACCCTGAGAATAGGCTCTCTTTTCAGTCATTTACAGTGCTGTAAAACAAATGTAATTCCTCTCTTCACTTAATATTATTATGTCGACTGTCGCTAGATCTCCGGGAAACAATGTTGGTCCAAAGTTAGCCAATCCCTGCAGTTCCAAACCGGTTTCAAATGTCAGTATATGAAACTAAAGAAAGCGACACACGTGATTACAGGAAACGACATGAATTAATTAGCATATATTGTCGTCGCGCAGGGTATATACCTACTTGGACTGTGACTAAACTGGTTTAATATATTAATAAACATATATTTGTATACATAATTATAGGTCCAATAAATTTACTGCATGGACAGGCATTGCTGTCAATGAAAGACTTGAAGAGATGCATGGACAATTGGACATGCATGATGCAGGCACAAACATTCAGATGCACTGCTAGACACATACACACACACACACTCACACACACAAACACACACACACAAACACACACACACACACACACAAACACACACACACTCACACACACAAACAAACAAACAAACACACACACACAAACACCCACACAAACACACACACACACACAAACACACACACCCACACAAACACACACACACAAACACACAAACACACACACACACAAACAGACACATGCTGCACATAGTCGTACAAATACACAGATGGATAGACAGCCATGAGGAAGAAAAGAGAGCCTATTTCTCTCTCTTTCACTTCTATTCGTATGACTATCTGATTCAGTGTTGCCTCTACAGCCTATGGTGCTTAAGTATGACGCTGCAGGACTCAAACTAATTCGTCATGAATTGAAGCCTGCATGGAATCAGACATCGAAGATTTCTGCCTGCATGCAGAGGACAGCAATTGTGCTGTGACTTATATTCGACAAGAGGAGACAATTATGCATTCATGGATATGAGCAATTTACCAGAAGGTCTCAAAGCACTGCTCTGAAATGCATGTACGATTAACTAAGTTCTGTCGGCATCCGCGGTGCATGTCCTCGTGTGCAATCGAGCTTACGGAGTTAGTAAAATACAAAGGTCAAGGAAAGCGCAAGCAAAAACTCTCCAACTGAGACACAGCCTAATATAAATTAGGCTAATAAAATTTATGCATCAGAGACATTTAACATAACGCTGTGTATTTGTACTACTCGCAAAATATCGATAAACTGAGAGCTGGAATTACAGTTGCTGTGAAGTTCCAATTAGGAGAAACTCCGTCTTGCACGGTCTTGGATGAGTTCAGTCATTTGTCTTCTGCCATCCTAGACTTAGATAACAAAGAGTGATTAATTATGGGACTGAATGAGGAGGAATTATCGAAAGAAGTGCAATCGATGGTCATCATCTGTTGATCAATTGGTTGCAGAAGAGGCAACTGCTACATGGTGGTCACGCTCAATAGCAACTGACGCTCACGACTAAACACGTGTTCATACATGCATGTAGGCTATGTTAGTTGATAAGGAAGATCAATTAAGAGATAATGAAGATCTATTTAAATCAATAATAAATAAAATTGATAATAATTCGTCTTCAGGCGACGTCTTCTTACCTGCTGAGCAGTCGACGGACGGACGGATGGACGGACGGACGAGGAGGAAGAGACGGATGGAGAGACTGCAGCTGTTGCGATGAACAGCCACTTATTAGGACGGACGTTTAATCCGATGATTCAATCGTCAACAGTTGTTCGTCTTCCTTCAACTTCTCTCTCTCCATCCAACAGCACCTATACTATAATCATCGATATGCTCCTCAGTCACTTCTCCTGCTGCTGCTGCTGCTGCTGCTGCTGCTGCTGCTGCTGCTGCTGCTGCTGTTGCGTTCCATCTATTGTCGCGTGACTCGTGTCTGACTGTGTCGTCGACCGCCTGCAATCTGTTCTCTAATAGGACGACGACGACGACGACGACGACGACGACGACGACGATGAGGCAGAGAGGCAGTGCGCATGCGATTCTGCCATCCTAGTCTTCGAGGCAACGGATGGCGCCTCATGAACGACGCTGTCAATCAAACGGACACAAGCCTCAATTGGCTACGACGGATAAACGAAGGCGGAGCTTCTGATGCATTCAGTCGAGTGTCTCTTACATCTGCACTCAGAAGCAGATTCTGTCGGACACACTGCATGGTACTCGATGCCACACGCAAGGCACATAACACACGCTGTCTCTGTCATACATAGGCGTAGACTCTGCCGGGGCAGCCGGGGCACGTCCCCCCAATAATTGAGATGGAGGACATTGCCCCTAAAAAATTCCAGAGGAGAATTTATACTTTTTAAGGAGTGGGGTTATCCTTTTTCAAACAAAACAACTTGGTCCTTCTGGGCCACCGTACTTTCGTATGCTTTCTTCATTTGGTTGCACTCAAGGAATCTGCATTTAGTATATAATATATAGTGTATATATTTATATATATATATATAGTGTATATATAGTGTATATATATATAATGTATATATAGTGTATAGTAGGTCCTTGGTAGCCAGTGTTGTTCAGTAATTGAAATACATGTAATTGAATTAAGTAATTGAATTACAAGTTCCGTAATTGTAATTGAATTACATTTTAAGTCCAGTAATTGTAATTGTATTTCAATTACATTATTGCATATAATTTGTAATTGAATGAAGTGTAAATTACAAATTACTTTCATAATGTCAGCAAAGATGCTATATAGCCTGCTGGGTTGACCCGGGCCACCCGCTTAATTGAATAAACTGATCTGCATTATGATTGCATGGCAACATAATTGTCAACATTATTCTATTCTGACACCCCTCTTACAATCTTACAACACACTTTTGATAGACTCAAGGGCAAACTATCCATGCATGCAGCCATGCACTCATTCTTAGCTAGCTTACTGCGGCTGCCTACAGATAACAGAGCTTCCATCTTTAGCTCCAGCGGGGGGTCAGAACTTTGTGACGTCATTTTCAGAGGGTGTTACTTTTTGTGACGAAGTGTGACGAGAGGAGGGGGGTTAAAATCGGCCAAACGTGCGTGACGTCCCCCTCTGAAAATGACGTCACAAAGCACTGACCCCCCGCCTAAAACAAAATTTCCATGGCGAAGCAAAATGCTCCTTCATGGAACAAATAGGGAAAGCATGAATATTTTAAAATCTAACGGTGACCAAATATTGAAATATATAGAAAATTATTAATAATGGTGCCCGTATACATTAAAATAATTAAAAATATAATGAAAATTTAATCCTCAAAATTAGTGCTGTTATTAATTAAATTAAATTATTGTTAATTATTAATTTTAATAACATAGACCTGGTGTGACGTCACACTCCTCAGACCCCCTCCCCACCCCCATGTCACACATCGTCACAAATTTTCGACCCCCGACCCCCTAGGTGCATGACGTCATTTATGGACGGCCCCATGCCAAACCTACCTTTCCAGTCGCAGGCGGAATCGGTTTCGATCAGGGACAGCAAGACAACACGCGTGAAACGGCTACGGAGACAGACTTTATTCAGCGCTAACTTTCACGAGAACGTACACGTCAAACCACGAAACAAGTTTCTTCTACCCTCAACGCAGTCGATCCTCACAGTTCCTACGAAATTGTCCTATTCAGAAGTGCTAGTCTTTTCCGTTTCATTTATGGACGGCCCCATACTTTGAGGGAGAGAAAATAGAGTAAGGGAATATTTGCGCAAACTCTATACTCCAAGCTGGTTGTTTTTTTTTGCGTTGGCTGTGCATCTTATACTATAATTCTTAAAGTTTGTCCTTCCGTATGTATGTATGTTTATATGTATGTTTGCAATGCATCGCTGTCCGGCTAAAGGCTCCGAAACGGAACGGTTTAGCGAGTTGAAAAAATTTACAAAGCATTATTACGCAACGTCTAGGTCAACGCGACTATTTTCAGTTCGCAATTTTATTTAAACGCCGATATATGGCCATTTTAAATTTAACTTTTCAGCGAGCTTATTTCAATACCGCCCATAGTAAGGCCATTTGTTCACGTCACGCATGCTTAATAAGCAATCTTACGTCACACGGAGCATCTAGCAACCAATCAGAAGTCGCCACGGGCGAATTTCTAGGTCAGCGCAACCATTTACAGATTTGGTGACCTAATTACACTAAGCTCACATTTTTTGCAACCACGGCCATTGCCGATTTTCTAGGTCAAAGCAACTCGAAACTTACTTTAGCTATTCGAATTTCTATCTCATCCCAATTACTTTCAGCTCATAATTTGCTTTCAATTCCGATTTATGGACATTATAAGCATGCCCATTTGTCCACGTCACTAAAATTAATATGCAATCTTAAATTACGTCATGCGGCTAAATATGCAATCTTACGTCACGCTGGCCAACGGCAAATAATACGCCTATTATAATTTAGAAATAACCCGTGTAGTACGGGGAACAAAATAATACGCCTATTTCAGGTAGAGATAAACCGTAAAGAACGGGGAACAAAATAATAATATTGCCTATAATTATAAGGTAGAGATAACCCGTGCAGTACACGGGCAAAGCAACTATGTTCACCTCTAAATATCGTTTCCATTCAGATATATGGACATTTTTTTAAATATTTGAAGCCCATCAGCAAATATAGTAAGTAAGTAGCCTTTATTTGCAGCCGTTAAAAATTACGCCTGGGGAAAACCCGGGCGAACGCCGGGTAAAAATTGCTAGTACCAAATAAATTCATTGCCCAGTGCTTGCCCACTGTTAAGTAAACTTAACTGAATTTTTTCTCAAGGTGAAGTGATCGGTTGCTTTCGACACCCTATTTAGTCCCTGATACAACTAGTTAAAAGTTTGGGCCCCCCTTTAGAAAAATGCCTGCGGACGCCCATGTATGTATGTCTCTGGCTGTCTGTCAATGTCTGTCTGTCTGTCTCTCTGTCTGTCTCTCTGTCTCTGTCTCTGGCTGTCTCTGTCTGTCTCTGTCTGTCTGTCTGTCTATCTGTCTCTCTCTGTCTCTCTCACGAATTCATATCGAACATTTATATAGAGCCCTTCAAAAAACTACTCAGAGGCACACACACACACACACAAACACACACACACATACACACAAGCAAACGCACGGTATACGCACTCAACGCTTGGCTGCCGATCGCTGTCCTATATATATAGTTTGACTAATAGCAGGAGAGGAATCTAAGCAGATCACACACAGCAGACACTTCAGCAATTAGGGGCCGTCCATAAAGTACGTCACGCTCCAGAGGGGGAGGGGTTTAAGAAAGTGTGACAGTTTGTGACAGAGGGGAGGGGGGTCAGGCCATGTGTGACGTCACACATTTATTTATTTTTTATTTTATTTATAATTAATTTTTTATTTTTTTAGTAGAATTTCATAGCTTTAAAAATAATTTTCAAAAATTTTCTGAAACATTTTAATTAGTTTTATGTCAAAATAGCATGAAATGCATATCTCCTGAATGTGTTTTCACGATTCCTCTCGCTAGGAGCGCTAGTAATAATGCTGTTGCGAAGCCTTCTTTATGTATTAGCCTTGCTTTCGGAAGTATTATTATTTCTATGTTCGAAAGTGTGACGTACTTTAGGGGGGTCCGAGTTTTGTGACAGTTTGTGACAGGGAGGAGGGGGGGTAAAATGGTCAAAAATAGCGTGACGTACTTTATGGACGGCCCCTTATATAGGACTAACAGACGAACAGAGAGAACGTAAAGCCAGAGGCAGGCAGATAGACAGACAGATAGACAGACAGAATGACAGAAACAGAGACAGAGACAGTGACAGTGACAGAGACAGAGACAGTGACAGAGACAGAGACAGACAGACAGAGACAGACAGACACGCAGGAAGGGCAGGCAGGCAGACAGACAGACACATTGACTGACTGACCAACTGACTAATAGACTGACTGACTGATTGACTGACTGACAAATTGACTGACTGACTAATGGACAAATTGACTGACTGACAAATTGACTGACTGACTAATTGACTGACTGACTAATTGACTGACTGACTAACTGACACATTGACTGACTGACCAACTGACTAATAGACTGACTGACTGATTGACTGACTGACTAATTGACCAACTGACTAATAGACTGACTGACTGATTGACTGACTGACAAATTGACTGACTGACTAATGGACAAATTGACTGACTGACAAATTGACTGACTGACTAATTGACTGACTGACTAATTGACTGACTGACTAACTGACAAATTGACTGACTAGCTGACAAATTGACTGACTAGCTGACAAATTGACTGACTGACTGACTGACTGACCTACTGACAAATTGACTGACTGACTAATCGACTGACTGACTGACTGACTGACTGACTAATCGACTGACTGACTGACTGACTGACTAATCGACTGACTGACTGACTGACAAATTGACTGATTGACTGATGGACAAATTGACTGACTGACTGACAGACAAATTATCTGACTGACTAACTGACTAACTGACCAACTGACTAACTGACTAACTGACTGACTGACTCACTCACTCATTCACTCACTGATAGAGTCGTTTTAACTCCAAAACGAAGAAGTCTTTATTAGCTTATATTCAATATAATATATTTATTAACTCTGTAGAAAATTGCATGGACAGTATACGTCATTTACTTGCTACTTTGGTTACATCAATCAATGGAGTGAAGGGTCTTTTGATAGATTTAAAGAAAACAACAGAGTTAAAGAAAACAACAGAGTTAAAGAAAGCAACAGAGTTACAAACAGAAATAGAGTTAGGCTACAGAAAACAACAGAGTTACGGCAGCCGGATAAGGTCACATAGATACTTGGGAGCTCGGCCAGTATACGACCGGTAGATTAAAGAAAGTACCTTGAGCTGAACCCAAGCAATGAGAGGGAGCCAATGAAGGTCGTCAAACATGAAAGCAGAGAGATGTAGGATGAGCGACGAAGTCGGACTATTAGTCTGGCCGCAGCATTTACAACAGACTGAAGAGGAGAGAGAAGAACCTGTGGGAGACCAACTAAGAGAGAATTACAGTAATCGATTCGAGAGCATGGACAATATGGAGGACGGGAATCTGTCTGCAAGAAGAGGGAAATCTAGCTTAAGAAGCTGTTGACGAGATCTGGGATCTTTCTGAATCAAAACTTTATATTGCTGTAAATTAAGAATAGCACAATGCCGTGAACTCCGCAACGTTTATGGTGCAGCTAATGGTCTTGGTCTTGATCTTGGTCTTGAACCCTGTGAAGGCTGTGATCTTGATCTTGGTCTTGGTATCCAACCATTCGATCTTGGTCTTGGAATATTTGACTTGCGTACGACACTGGATCCGCAGGGACAGTTATGCTGCTCACATGCACTGCATGCATGCTCCGAGGCAGCGGAGACGTATACAGATATTCTCGTGGTCATGTCACCTAATCCTGACCTTCTGAATGCTGATCTGATAACTGGTTGGTTTAGGCTTACATGTGCCATCGGTTGGTGCCTTGTGCATTATACACCGACGCTTCAGAAGTTAATAATAAATAGCATAAATTCAGGCCACTGCAGGCACCAATGGATATGGCAGACAGCTGTGTGCATTGTGCCCGATGCATGGTGTGCATTGACATAAAGTCCAATGAAGCTGAATGCAATCTTTTCTAGTATTTTGTCTTGCAATCCCAGTTAAGTGTCATATACGAGGATCATCAGGACCCAAACTGCACTTTTTGCATGCACACAAGTGGTTAAGCATCGTGAATGGTATGGATTGCAGCTTCATTTCTAATGTAATGTATTTAGTGGTATCGCCTTAATTTTTTTAAATTTTAGGCCTATTTATGTCTATTTTGAGCAAATGAGTTCTTCATTTCGCCGCATAGATATAAATTGAGTATATAACCTATTGTTAATACATAATTCATAGCAACAATGTTGAAGCACAAATTTTATAAGTGGTCAAATTTATCCTCGGCTAACGTTTCCGTGTTGGGCATGATGGCATCCCTTCCTTCTTATTTGGAGCGGTACTTGAACAAATTAATTAAATAATGAGCAACATAGGCTAGCGAAACCCTCAACTAATATCACGATTTATAGAAATAAACTGAGCAATATACTGAGCAATAGTATATATGCCTACCGAATTTTCTAGGCTCTCTTGCTGGTGGTATAAAAAAGGGGAATCATCGAAAATATTCATAATCTACTTTTTTATCTGGCTTTATAAGAATTGACAAACTGATATATATATAATTATGAATTTATAAATTTACCAGGTGAGATTCTTCACCATCGATGCCAGTTTTGAATATGGCCACTCTAGCCTTTTTTGCTCTATAGAAGGGCAGGTTTGCTCATAGATTTGGTCGTATTTCACTTGTGGCGTTTCAATGCCGTGTATATAGCAACGTAGGTCTTTGCAATGATGACGCTTCGATCTACACAATTAGAAGGCGACGAGTTCTATGTTCACCCGGCGGTTCGATGGATAGCCGGACGTGCATCTTACTCCACCAATGAGGGATTGAAGGTCTGCTGGGAGTTGGCGTTATTGCGGTTCACGGACGCTGTCGTCGCTCCACGCTGTATACATGGTCTAGACTCTAGAGACTCTGACAAGATATAATCTGTCAACTTTGGGTAGGATTCCGCTGGTTTTATTTTCTTAATAACATTTGACACCATTTAAGGTATCGAAGAGCACTTATGATCACTCGAACGGTGCTAAAAAACAAACAACAAACCCTCAATCACCGGTATTCCTCGCTCTACCTCAATAAAAGCCCTAGGCGTCACCATCGATGAAAAACTTTCAGTCACGGAACACATCAATAAAGTCGTCAAAGTGGCTCTGCTTCAATGTTCGCCCTTAAAACACTCAAAAACCATGGTGCATCTGCAGATTCTCTACAACTGATCACCCGCGCAACCATCATAGCCAGAACAATGTATGCTTCCCCCGTCTGGTGGGGACTGGCGAGCGAAAAGGACAAATCCCGCATAGAACGTCTGAATAACAGATTAAAACGCTCTGGTTTTATTCAGTCAGATTCCCCTTCTACGAATGTTCTTGCTAATAAAGCAGACACTTCACTCTTTAAGGCCGTCCTCTTAAATGAGAATCATTCACTGAGATGCCTATTTCCTAACCAACATTTTACGCCCTATTTTCTTAGGGTCAGACCACATAACTTTAACCTTCCTGACAAAGACTCACGAAATTTCATATCTCGTATGTTATTCCTGAACTCTTACTAAGCTATTATTAATTCATACTACAATATCTAGATGTAGTTTTTTCTATGTACACCTACAGCGTTATGTCTGTTGTTAACAACTTAACACATTAAACGAATATATGATGATGATATATAAATCACCTTAGCAAGATAAATAAAACATAAAACATATTGGCTAGGTGGCCGTCGGCAACTAGATAAAATTGATTTGCTCCAGCTTACTCGGGACTTTCCTGATATAACATTTTCCCTAACGGTTCGTGACCTGGGCCTCGCCCTTGACCAAGAACTTATAGCCTTTCTCAACATGTGAACTTGATCTGTCGAAGCTGTTACTATCAGCTTCGCCAGCTCCGAGTGGTTTCTCGCTCTCTTTTTCATGACGCACTAGTGGTTCTTGTGCATGCCTTCGTTACTAGTCGCATTGACCACTGTTGCTCGATCCTCGTTGGCCTCCCTCGTGGGGTTCTGGGGCGACTAGATCGATTTCTGCGCTCAGTGCTCGGCTTATAAATATTGGGCGAATTCCCAAATTCGGCTCTGTCTCTGCCTACATGCGCGATGTGTTACACTGGCTGCCTGTGGCCCAACGGATCTCATACCGTATTGCTTCTTTGGTTTCACGCAGCATCCTTGGCTGTGCTCCATCTTACCTGCGCAACCTCTGCCGCCCAGTGTCCGACGTTGTAGCGCGTCGGGCGCTTCGCTCCGCGACGACGGGGCAACTCCTAGTTCCGCGTGCTCGCTTGACTGCTAGGCAGCGCCGAGCTTTCTCGGTTGCAGGCCCCTCCATCTGGAATGACCTGCCATCGGAGCTGCGCTTGCTACCTTTGACCAGTAAAACTGGGTTTTATAAATCACTCAAGTCTTTTTACTTTTGCCGTGGCTGGGCTGGGAACGCTCCTGAGTAGAGATCTTGAAGGGGCGCTATATAAATTTCCAGAATGAGTGAATGAATGAATGAAAATGAAAATCCTGGTCTGACAAAATATCGAAATAACAAGAACAATTTTTATTCAAAGCAATAATTTACAACAAGCACCATGGAAACCATTTCAGTCATAAACATGATTGCGTATAGTTTGTGAGATCTATGAACAATTGAACATACATGCAATGGTGTGGTTGCGCCAGAGGACGTTTTTATACCGACCATGGTACATCGGGCAATTTTCGACTGCAGTGTATACTTGCGTTCTTCGCGTGGACATTATTTTCCTAACTTTGGTATTTTATAGAAAGACTGAGTTGGATATAAAAAATTAAATTGTCACAATTTAGACTGTAACTTTTGGACTTCAATGGGTCTATTATAGCGCAGCTTGGCCACGCTTCGCACAGACGACTAATATAATATTAGACCTGCAGCAGACCGAAAGCACCGAGATAACTCACTCGTGACTAGTCTACCTGAAGGTGAAACACACGGCCAGAAAGACTGCAGCAAATCTGGCACCCGTGCGAATTGAGATGTAGAATATCCGGCGCCTTTTGTAATATCTTCTTCGTGTAATATTTTCAAACTGACAATTACGCATTATGATTACAAATCAGTATGAACGGGTGATCACAAGTCATTACAGGAGTCGAATTTAGCTGTATACGGCAGCCATGCAAGGCGCCCAACACGTCCTACATCTCATTTTACAAACGCGCCATCTCGCAAATGATAGGCTGAGTGGACCTTTGGGAGGGTTGCGGTATGCGATCCCGCAACCTACTACTCTTCACGACAGGACACGCCAGTGATGTTACCACTACACTATGGACACGCCAGTTATGTTACCACTACACTATATATGGACACGCCAGTGATGTTACCACTACATTATATATGGACACGCCAGTGATGTTACCACTACATTATATATGGACACGCCAGTGATGTTACCACTACATTATATATGGACATGCCAGTGATGCCAGTGATGTTACCACTACACTATATATGGACACGCCCATATGGACACTATGGACCACTACATTATGGACACGCCAGTGATGTTACCACTACACTATGGACACGCCAGTGATGTTACCACTACATTATATATGGACACGCCAGTGATGTTACCACTACACTATGGACACGCCAGTTATAATTAATTGTTTCGGCTTAACGACACTTTTTCATATCGAAGATGATTAGTGTCGGAGGCAGAAAGCAACCTCGTACTCCACGTTTAAATTGCGACCGAGCCACCCGCAGTAAAGATCCGAGAAATTAATCTCTGATAAACCGACCCGACCGGGAAGCGAACCCGGGGCGCCGGCGTGACGAGCGGGCTACCAGCCCACTCGGCCACTCAGGATCTCTGACACGCCAGTTATGTTACCACTACACTCCCCACCACTACACTATATATGGACAGTTGGACACGCCAGTGATGTTACCACTACACTATGGACACGCCAGTGATGTTACCACTACATTATATATGGACATGCCAGTGATGTTACCACTACACTATGGACACGCCAGTGATGTTACCACTACATTATGGATACGCCAGTGATGTTACCACTACACTATGGACACGCCAGTGATGTTACCACTACATTATATATATGGACATGCCAGTAATGTTACCACTACACTATGGACACGCCAGTGATGTTACCACTACACTATGGACACGCCAGTGATGTTACCACTACACTATGGACACGCCAGTGATGTTACCACTACACTATGGACACGCCAGTGATGTTACCACTACACTATGGACACGCCAGTGATGTTACCACTACACTATGGACACGCCAGTGATGTTACCACTACACTACACTATGAACCCTCGCCCCCTCCTCTATAGAAAATGTATAGAAAAGATAGCACGACAGCCAAAGTCGTGACCAACGATGATCTTAACAACGTGGTCGCTGTTGAAACTTGCCATGATGGCATCATCATCATCATCATCATCAGCCTCATTCAGATGCTGAAAGACGGAGATCTCAACGTGTAATATTGCAGACGCGTCATCGTGATTCTGGTCATAATTATATATTATGCTTAGCCTACATATCGCTTTTGGGTCGTCTGCGATAGGATCCTTCTTTTCCATCGATACAATTTGCGTTCCGAAACGTATGGAGTTTGATGTGACCTTCGGAAGAGCACTCGGGCCGCTCATCACGGCCGCCATCTACCGAACTTCACCTCAATTGCCATCTGCAGCGTTTTCCCTCGTCTCTATGCGTGGCTGGTGATAGTCTAAAGATGCTGTTGACGAGGTGCTTCCGTTTTACTTGGCGCTTCTTCTGTGAACGTTGCAAATTAACCCAGTCTCCAGCATATTATGGTTTGAAAAGTATTGACGCACTTATATGGATCTATGGATTACTCCTTAATCTTTCCATACCTATCATACTGCAATATCACCTGGGCCTCAAATTATCAATAAAAATTAACTCGACTCATAATTCTACAAGAGCGCGCTATTTGCACCACCTGTAAACGCTCCTATATGGGGTCAGTACTCAGCCCTTGTTTGTCAGTCTAAGGATACTGCCATTTGATTTGATTAATAAACTGCAGATTTGTATATAAACCAATCATCATAATTATGTTAATTCATTGGTCTGCATGCACTATTGCACAAGCACCACCTTGTACATTTCTGCACCCTGGCACATTTTACTGGTTTTGATTCATGCTTTGACGGTCAATGTTACTGTATAGGGTTTACAGAAATAGTAATGAAAAAGGGGCGACCCTGCCAACGGAATTATATTGTTCCTTTTGGGTTTACCTTTTGACACTATGAACTACTGCAACTGCTACATGAATTTGCATTTGGTGATCAATAAAGCTTGTGAATTGAATTGAATTGGATGACCCTCTGTGGGCTTCTCCTTGTGCCCCTACTTTCCCTTCCACACACACTTCTGGATCCGTAAATGTTTCTTTATTGCCGACATCTATGTGGAGACAATAAGTTTACTAGTTAGACATATATAGCGTAAGTATTATTCATTGACTGAATATTCAGAATTATTCAGACGGTTGATATGTCTCTTATGATAAAACGAAAAACGGTTTAATTTGTCATCTCCAGACAACAAAACAACATCCCCTTCATCGTATACCAAAAGTGCAATTTTAAAGTAATGTCTAAGACAAAACGTAACAGTAAGGCCTACTTTGTTGTCTAGTGCACAGAAACTGTGGCCAACAGTAATCTGGCTATTTACAAGAGTAATGCAACATTTTCTGACAGTTGCAATCAACAACGTTTGGCCTATACTCTGCTATAATTATGGCCGCATATATACAGGGTGGCCCAATATAAAATGTCCCACCGGATAAAATTCAATTTCTCCGCAACCAATTGAGATTTCTATACCAAAATTTCACCAATTACAGAGAAATAAATTCTCAACAATCCTCGAAAATTTCACTAAACAATCTCCATAGTTTCTAAAGTTACAGCTGTTTAAATGCTAAATTTTATTTTTTCTAATTTCCGAAGAAAAATGGACAGTCACTTGCAATTTTCAATGTCAAATAAAATCATCTTTCATTACGAAATCAGAAATCTGTTGAGCAGTTTATCTCAAGGCATGTTCGAATTGTCCACCCCTAGCTTTCACACAAGCTCGATGTCTTGTTGTGAAGCTCAGTATGGCCTTGTTGATTGAGTCCTGCGGCAGGTGGTTACATATTAGCTGCAAGACTTTTTTTCAGCTCGTCAGTGTTCTTCGGCTTTGGATGAAATGTCTTGTAGCGTTCTAGCATAGCTCCCCAGACGTGATAATCAAGAGGGTTATGGTCTGGAGAGTTTGGTGGCCATTCATCTTTGCCAATAAATTCACTGCAGTTGGTGGCAATAAAACCTTGAGCCAACCTTGCCGTGTGAGCAGGCGCACCGTCCTGCTGGACAGTGCCGTCTTAAGGCATGGGCGAGGTGGGCAGTCGCCAGGGGCCTCACGATTCTAGGGGCCCCCAAATTAAAAAGACCCGAAAAATTAGACCAGAAAAAATTACTGTTCTGGCATCATCTTTAGGAAAAGATCATGTTGTGGTCAAGCGTCTGTCTGATACGAGATGGTCGTCACATTTCGATGCTGTCCATGCTCTGCATGGAGGTTTAGAGAAAATTAAACATGCACTGGATTCTGTACTATAGTATAGCTGACACACACCAGGAAGTGAACACAAGGCGAGAGGCAGAAGGATTGAGCAAGAAAATAGAGAACCTGGAAGCGATATTTCTGACAATTCTTTGGAATGACATTCTTGAAAGAGTCAACAAAATAAGCTTAGGTCCTGCAGTCTAAAGAAATGGACATTCTTGTAGCCATGAATCTTCTTGAGCCTCTGAAAACTTATCTTTAAAAGGAAATTAGAGACAAATTTAGTGAATGCGAATTTAAGGCCAGGAATAGGTGTCCAGATTCGAATTATAGCACTGTGAACACTAATACGAAAGCGAAGTATACGTCTTACTAGATATGATGGACCAGAAGGAGAGATAATTCTATATACACAAAAGTGGAAAGTTCAGGGTGGAAATATTCCTCCCTGTTCTGGACTCTCTAACCTCTGACCTGAGAATGTGCAGAAGCTTATTCATGGATTGGAAATCTGTTTTCCTTCTTCAGTTAATTGAAAACAATTGGTTCTGTTAAGCTAAACAAAAAGTGTGTCACCAAGACCTCAACTATCGTGACTTTCTAAATGAATACTTCGCTTTCGTTCCCGTGATCACAGTGCTATAATCTCAAGCGTTACATGGTTTTTGATGAAAATTGTGAGACTCTTTCTGCATCGTACAGAAAAATAATTTCTGACAACTTGAAATCTATAATGTTCCCCAATGTTGAAATTGAACTCAGAGTGTTCATGTGCATGATGGTGACCAACTGTAGGCTACAGGGGAACGTTCATTTTCCAGATTGAAACTTATAAAGAGTGAGCTTCGCAGCACAATGGGGGAGCCTCGCATTGAAAAAAATGACTTCATGACCATTGACTTCAAGCCAATTATAAATCAATTCACTGCAAAGAAATTTCACAAACGTTTGTATTGATTAATAAGTAATTCATACAGTAGGCCTACCATCTGTGTGAGACTCTGTCAGATGTACCAATAAATTATTTTTATTTTGAAATATTTGTGTTTTTCAAGGCTTATAACGTTATATTGTTCAAAAGTTTGTATTGACCAGTGTTATTTTAGTTCCTGAGAATAGAATAGGAATAATAATTATTTTAAATTAGTTCCACGGAACGAAAACTGGAATAAAAATTAAGTCTGGAACGAGAATAGAATAGGAATAAAAATGTCAATATTTTCTCGGACGAGAACGGAATAGAATAAAAATTATTTCTTTATTTTTAATAGCTTTGCGGACTGGTAACTTTTTAGCGTGTCTGCCTAGAAACTGTTTTAATAACAGTCGCATTCACATTGTCCGTACTATACTAATCTCATAAGTAGGTGAAGATACTGTTTTGTGTGACAGTCTGATAGACATTAATCGTTCATGTTAGACATTTCTTTGAGAAGTGGAAGTGGAAGTGGAACTACAAATATAAATTTTCTGGAACTGGAACTGGAACTAAAATTATTTCTAAATAGGAAGTGGAACTAGAACAAGAATAACATTTATTTATAAAGAGAAACTAAAACTAGAACTAAAAATCAGACAGTAGAATAGAATAAGAATAGGAATAGAAATTAATCTTTGAACTAAAATAACACTGGTATTGACTAAGCTTTGCATTACAGTAGATATGCTTCTTTATGTTTAAACATTCATTGCGTTACAATGTGTATGTTGAAACTAACTATACATGTATAGGTTTCATTTCATTGACCGTTTCAATATTTATGCCTGTGGGTGAGTAGGGGCCTCAGCGCATTGCTTTGCCCAGGGCCTACAATGCTGTTAAGACGGCCCTGCTGCTGGAAAATGAAACCAGACGGTAGAACAGACTTGCAGTCTTCAATGAGTCTGGGTAACAGAGTTTCAACGTAAAGTTGAGCGTTTACTTTAGCCTTGTCTGTGATGAAGTGCAGTCTTCCCTTACCAGCGTAACACACGCCAGCAGAAACCATGATGTGCTTCGCAAACTTGGATCTCTCGACCACCAGGCAACTTTTCGTGAAAATCGCGCTTTTTGCCGGCAGACCAAACGCACTTAATATATTTTAAAATATCTGCAATTATTAACAGCTTGCTTCATAAACACTTTCTTTACAACTTGTAATGAGGTCATATGACGGCATCATTATTTGGGTGTTACAAAACAATTTCTTTGTGCAAAAAATCTTAAAGAAATAACTATTATTGGACCGCTCATCAGTGGAAATTTGAAAAAATGGAATTTAACATTTAAACAGCTGTAACTTTTGAAACTATGGAAATTGTTTAGTGAAAATTTCGTGGATTGTTGAGAATTCATTCCTCTGTAAATGCTGAAATTGTGGTATAAAAATCTCAATTGGTTGCGGAGAAATTGCATTTTAGCCACCCTGTATAGTGCCGCTCTTGATCTTGATCTGGTGCGACGCCAGCCTTCGCCACACTGCCAGCCACGTCAGCGACTTTGGTGGTCGTGCCCTTCTTCGCCGAAATTAAGGAGCCTGCAGCCCTGCACGGCCAAGCGTGCTTGTGATTCTGGATATCCAGTCGAAGAGCCAACTAGATTTCGTTTATTAAGATACTAAGTTGACATACCGCAACTTGTTTACATGGGATAATGAAAGTAATTAAATTAAAAACTATAAGTTTATGTCTATAGTCAGATTGAGAGTTAAATCTTAACATCCTGAATGATCCGATATAGAACCCTAGAGATTAAATTGTGGTCATCTTTTTTGGGCAGTTCATATTCATGAGGCCTAGGGCGCAGAGCATATGGCCTGCGTACGGTCGGAGGAAAGAGGCCTCTAAGCACATGTGAGTTCCGGTTTGCATATTAACATTCTATATACGAACTCAGAATCTGAATATTCATGAGTAATTGCGCCCTGCTGTTGATTGGATGCTAAGCCGGGCCTCGATGCACGAGCAAAACCAAAATGGTGGACAGCGGATATTTTCTCGATTGACATTCGAAAATGAATGTATTGTATTATATCTGAAGATTTATATAGAATAAATAATGCATAATAATACATAAAAAATAATGAGGAAAGAATTGAGATCAGAGCTAAGTTAAAATGCGCCGCCGATGTTGACACGTGGCTGCGTTTTTATGAGGAAATGTCAGCGACACAATGGATCGTCAGAGAAACTTATCCACGGTTACAGCGACTCCAATTCCGTAAAGACTGTCTGCCATCATCATCTAATCTAATAACCTTGGTAATTCTCCATATTAGGTCCCCAAATTATTTCGCACTGGTATATTTGATATCGTCAATTTAAAATAGAAGCTGGATTGATGAAAATAATTGTCTACTTAAATGGAGCTGGATTGACAAGAATAACTGCGTAAATAGAAGCTGGATTGACGAAACTAATTGTTTACCTAAGTAGAAACTGGTTTGACGAAAATAATTTTTTCATGAAATGGAAGCGAGATTGATGCAAATAATTGTTTACCTAAATAGAAGCTGGATTGATGAAAAATAATTACGTAAATGGAAGCTGGATTGACTAAAATAGTTCATCGTGCAACTAGAAGTTGGATTGATCAGAATAATTCTCTGCTTAATTCCTGCTAAACAGAAGTTGGATTGATGAAAAGAATTCTTGCTAAATAGAAGTGGGATTGATGCAAAGAATTCTTGCTAAATAGAAGTGGGATTGATGAAAAGAATTCTTGCCAAATAGAAGTGGGATTGATGAAAAGAATTCTTGCTAAATAGAAGTGGGATTGATGAAAAGAATTCCTGCTAAATAGAAGTGGGATTGATGAACAAATAACCTTCAGTTTCAATGGACACCAATACAAAATAATTTGAGGACCTAAACTGGAGGATTATCATAACATTTGTTTAAAACAATAATTATACGATCGAAGCTACCAAATAATATTCGGAAAGTATCAGGCCAGCCAGACAGACAAAATGGTGAAAAATCAATCCCTTTATAGCACTTAAAGCACGTGAATGCATGCTATAAATAGTAAGGCGCCGCAAAACTAAATATTAGCTGCTTTGTATTTCATCATCATCATCATCATCAGGATCCATGGGCCGAAAACCCGTCATTACTTATGAATATTTATTAACCTACGCTATCATCCAATCAGTAGTAGGCCGTAAATACTCATGAATATTCAGATCCTGAGTTCGTATATAGAATGTTAATATGCTTCCGGTTTACCGCTAGCAGGAGTTTGATGTCGGCCTATGTATGTATGTATGTATGTATGTATGTATGTATGTATGTATGTATGTATGTATGTATGTATGTATGAGAACTTGTTAATAATAATAATAATAATAATAATAATAATAATAATAATAATAATAATAATAATAATAACAATAATAATAATAATAATAACGTTCTCGGAGAACGTTTTTTTACTCCTAACCTAATTTTTTTGTTCCTGAGGGATTATATCTAGCTCGGGTAAAAAAAAAAAAAAAAAAAAAAAAAAAAAAATAATAATAATAATAATAATAATAATAATAATAATAATAATAATAATATTGTCTCCGGACATTTTTAGCGGCCTGAGGGATTAGAACTACCTCGGGTAAAAAAATAAAAATAATAATAATAATAATAATATCTTTTCTTTAATCAAGCGCCTGACAAACGCACTGCGCTGTACATTTACATGTTATGCAATTGAACAATCTTAACTACTAACAGAACACACAGCCTGCAATACAACGGCGCTAATAGCAGCCTACAAAGCATATTCGCCATACGAGGCTCGAACTCGGTACCTCTCGCTCTCTTCGCCAGATGTTATCCAATGCGCTATCGGGTTCCCCATCGTTATAGCGCCCCTTCAAGATTTCTACTCAGAGGCGCTCCCGACTACAGCGCGGACACTGAATCGGAGTTTCACGCCGAAGCGCATGAGCAATTGCGAGTGAAGGACTTGCCCAGGCGACTTGAGGGGGATTCGAACTCGCAACCCTCCGGCTGCAAGGCACCAAACATACCCCTACACCACCACGCCCCACATGTCTGCTTCTTCCATCATTCGGTCTAAATCCTGGTGTTGAGGAGGGAGGTAGCCCAGTCGTTTGGCCCTTTGCAGGAAACATTGAAGTTTTTGTCGGTCGCTTGCGGTGGTGAATCCCCACCAAGCAGGGGAGGCATAGAGAAGGCGAGAGATGGTTGTTGCACGTGCGACTTCATGGAGCGCTGTCGGAGGGAGACCGTGTGCCCTGAGGACTCTGAGAGCGTCTAGCCAACCAGATCATGCACTTAGAATCCTGTTGACATGGGAAGAAGTGCTGAGATCGTTTGCAATTGTCACTCCGAGCATGAGCATTGATGTTACTCTCACGATTCCTAAGGTGGTTTAATTTCTCGCCGTCCTGGTCGGTCGGTCGGTCACACACCCATGCCAGTTAGGCCACACTGCCGGCCGGTACAACTGGTAGGTACACCTGGTTTTCAGGAGACTCTATTCTACAGACTGGCGACACATTCGGAAAAACTGTAGACTACTCTCAGCTGGCTATCATTGTGGAATGATCGCAATTGACCAGGATGGTGTCCACCGTGATGATTTCAACCGGGTTTTCGTTCTCTTTAGGGGTAAGCGTCTGAGGGGAAATACTTTTCCGCATCGTAGGCCTACTGAACACTATAGCTTTTCCGAGCTACGAACAACCACTGTGTAGCAGAAACTGCACGGTTTCTACTATGCAATGAGTCTGGTGTTGATCTCGTTGGGGTCCATGGCTGCGCCTTCCACCAGGTATTCAGCGCCTCGCGGTCTGAGTAGACGGTGTATGGAAGGCGCATCTGTTTCTGCTGGTTCTCGAAATTGAGGATGTTGTTGCCGTCCCTCGGCATCTGGATCCGCTGCGGCTTCTTACGGATGCCCTGGCATTTGATGAAAGCATCCAGCAAGTCATGTCTAGAGAAGAGGTGTAGGCAGCGGCTGCATGAGCACTTCTTGTGTTCATGACTTCATGGTCGCTGTTTTTGTACAGCATGTTGGGCCTTGTTGGCCTAGTCCGTGATCCAGTCGTAATGCTTGTCTTCACCCTTGGCCATCAGTAGGAGATCGACCGTGTGGACTCTATCTCGGTTGAGTCACGGATTGGATACTGCAGCCCGGGATTCCACCCAAACACGCTTGCAGCTATGAACGAGTTCTGGCCCTCGAAACGGAAAATATCCGTCACCTTCACTGGGAATGCGATTCCTGTAAAATCTAGCTCGCCGAAATGCACTCTATGTGCTTGGGTTATCAGCGTGTTGCCTAAGCCCCACTGGACATAGGGCAGACAGAAGCGGTCACTTGAAAAAGCGGTTGTCTTGGCTTCAAAGTGTACGGTTTGGACTTAACAATACCAAGGTCTTCCTCCATAACCCGCTTCACGCTCCATCCCGATCCCTCGCTGGTGTGCTCCTCGAGGCGTCTATCGGCCTTGGCCGCCTGCACAACTTCCTGGATGTCTGCTGTGTTGAGGTTTGGCGCAGAGGCGCATCAAAAGTAGGGCGTTGTGGTGACGGCGCCAGAGGCCGCCTTATCCCCATACACTCGTCAATGGACGGGACGAAATTTTCCAGCATGACCTTTAGTACTTGCGAGAGTTTTAGGCAGACATGTATGCAAAACTTGAAACTTCAAGCCGGAGACCGTGTCAGTGGGAACCGAGACTGAGACCGTGACAGTGGGAACGAACCGAGGCCGAGACCGAGACACGAGGTCCTAGACTGCTCGACAGTTCAACACTGAGGCGTTTCGGCATTTAGTCCACAGTGTAGCACAGATTACAGAATAAAGTTTCAATAAACAAACAAAGAAAAGAAACTTAGACCCAAATTCCGAAAAGAAAACAAACTTAGACCCAAATTCCGAAATAATTTTTCTATCAACTGTCAGCCGATCACCTGAATAGTATAACAGTGTAATAGTATAACATCGGCACAGGACAATTTTACAGCCCAAAAAGTTCAGGACTAAAGACAGTTTGCGCGAGAGCTATAGAGACCGCTTCTTCAGGAGAACAATGCTTTCGCTTCAAGAAAGTTTTCAAAAAGTCAAGAAATTATCGAGAGACCGAGACCGAGACACCAGGTTCAGAGACCGAGACTGAGACATCAAAAAACCTATCTCGAGATGTCTCGAGACCATACAACTCTAGTTTTAGGCCGTACTGTCTGATCAGCTCCTCGTTGATATGCACTTTTGTACTTGGCGCCTTGCGTTCAAGAATACCAGCGCGACTCCCTCCAACCTGTGTCTGCTCTATAGTCTCTCAGAAAACTATTGGTGAATTCTTTGTGCTTTAGGGAGGGGGTAGAATATCACGGGACACCCGATGCCAACCATCGCCAGCCAGCCCCTTTTAGACAAACCTGTGGGAAGTATATTTGTGGTAGGTATTGTGCAATGTGCATGATGTTGGGTTTAACTCCTTTGCTTAGTTAAAGGTGGATGAGTAAGTCTTTTGTTTGGGCCGCATGTTGAAAAACCCATATGGTAATGATTAGAAAGGAGGAGGATTCCGATGCCATATCGTTTCTATCACAGAGTGCGAGTGGTTCAGAGTGCGATCTCCGTCTCACGGTCTGTCGAGGCACCATTCGATCGAGGCAACTCACCATCAAAAGGCGGGATCTTGCACGAACTCATTGCAGTTAGAACAACAATTTAGAGAAAGGCCTCTATTATAAGTGGCATATCCAAAACCAATTGCGGTTGGAACACCCGTTTAGAGAAAAAGGTCTGTAAGTGGTATTAACCGTTTAGAGAAAAAGGTCTGTAAGTGGTATTAACTATGGATGAGTAAATTGAGTAGTTACTAGCTGATTAGTCCAAGCCCCCGGCTCTCCGGGATGGGGCTATCAGGTCGACGTACAAATTAAAGACACGGAACTTAAAAACTTGTAGGTGTAGCATAATCCAAACAGTACGACTGAATACACTTATAAACCGCCAATAATGCAAACTATAGACCGGACACACCATTTCGCTAAAGGGGAAACTCATTTAGGGGGATACTCTATTTCTTGACACCGGCCTCGTGGGAGGCAAGTAAAGCAACTATGGCCGGGTCTCAAACAGGCCTGTGCCTTTCGACATAATATGGTGGGAACCCAACTGCCAGAGTGCAGTCTGAGGGACGTGATATGGTCAGTGACTCATCTCTTGTGCAAAATAGGGTGTGGTGGCATAAAACGGACATTTGACATCTACTTCTGCACCAATAGCCAATAAACCTTGTTAACAACTTTTTAACAACCCACACGAATGCTGTCTTGTCATAACAGCAGTAGTTTTGTTTGCAGCCATATATAAGTAGAATGCTCAGAATTTATTAGTCCATTTTGCTTGGGTCTAAATCGTAATCATTTCCAAAGAGACCATAAAACTCATAAAAAAAAGAAACCAGCTGTTCAACTTGTTCAAACGAACAGATGTCAATATGTATTATAAGAAGTATAAAACAATAAGAAACAAGGTGAACAAAATGATCAAAGCAGATAAGGCAAAGGCAACCCTTAAACTGGTAACAAAGTTTAAAGAGAGCAAAAAGGCATTCTATGGGTACGTTAGAAGCAAGCAAGTTGTGCGAACAAAAATACTACAGCTTCGGAAACGAGATGACACAATGACACAGGATGATAGGCAGAAGAACTTCTGAATTTTTTCCAGTCAGTGTTTTTGGACGAAGGCAAAGGAACTGTGCCTACATTTCAGAGGCATCCTGAAGGTACACCTGTAATCGATATTGGGTAGGCCTACTTTGAGATAACCCAGGAGGATGTTGAAAAGAAATTATTTAATTTAAGAGACGACAAAGCTGCAGGACCAGATGGACTGCACCCTAATTTCCCCTAAAGCTCTAAAAGAGTTAGCAAGTGTCTTCGGAGTTCCACTTGCTATACTGTTTAATAAGTCACTTCAAGAAGGAGTGTTGTCAGAAGACTGGAAGTGCGCTAATTAACATTAGCGCACTTCTCTATATTTAAAAACGGGCTCAAAACTGAGGCAGGGAACTATCGTCCAGTGTCATTGACATCGGTGCCATGCAAGGTTATGGAATCCGTACTGAGGGATAAAATGTTGAAGCATTTAGATAAAAATGATCTTTTATCACATAATCAGCATGGATTCACTAAAAACAGATCACGTCTTATAGTTGTCTCACTAACCTGCTAGAAACATTGGAAGAGTGGACACAGGCACTGGGTGAGGGGCATGGGGTTGATATTTTTTTTTGGACTATCAGAAGGCCTTTGATACAGTGCATCATCAGAGATTGATTAGCAAACTCAAAGGCTATGGAATTGGAGGGATTTTGCTGAAATGGATTCAGGACTTCTTAACAAATCGGAAAAAGAGAGTGGTACTAAATGGACACGAAACAGATTGGGCAGCAGTTCTCAGCGGAGTTTCACAAGGATCGGTGTTAGGGCCACTGTTATTTTTAATTTACGTCAATGAAATACCAGACATAATAAAAAGTTCGGTGAAAATGTTTGCTGATGACACAAAACTATGGAGAACAATACAAAGCGAGGAAGATGAACAGATCTTGCAGCAGGATCTAGACAGGTTGGAAGACTGGTCAAAGGAATGGCTGTTAAAATTTAATGCTTCTAAATGCAAAGTTATGCAAATTGGAAGAAAGAAGACCATGAACTATCATCTAAGGGATGGAACGGATATTGTTAACCTGGAGGAGACTGAAGTGGAGAAGGACTTGGGAGTATGGATGAAGTGGAGCCAACAATGTCGAAAATCTGCAAGCAAGGCAATGGCAGTTCTTGGCATGATAAAAAGGAGTTTCAAGCAGATAGATATTGACAGTTTCAAGATACTGTACAACACATATATTCGACCACATCTAGAATATTGTGTCCAAGTTTGGAACCCATACTACAAAAAAGATATACAATGCCTTGAGAAAGTTCAAAAGAGAGCCATTAAACTCGTCAGGTGCTTTGGCCAGAATGCCGTATGAAGAAAGGCTTCAAAAGCTGGGTCTTTTTTCATAGGAAAGAAGACGAATGAGGGGGGGTCTTATTGAGATCTACAAAATTCTCCATGGTCTCGAAAATTTCAACGAAACAACTTTCTTCAAGAAGGCAACAAGTGTAAATTTGCGAGGTCACAACATGAAACTGTATCATGAACACGTGCGTTTGGACATTAGAAAATTCTTTTTCAGCCAAAGAGTTGTGGATCGCTGGAACCGGCTACCACAAGAAATAATAGCTACAACAAGCTTGACCACATTCACACATAAACTGGACAGTTGGATGCAAAGTCATGGGCGATAAAGCTTACACAGCTTACCTAGCCCATTAACTGTAACTGAAACTGTAACTGCAAGCAAACACAGCTGAATAAAGAAGACAGTCGACAATCGAAAATCCAACAGGTCGATCGACTGATGCACTGACTTTCCTCTTTTGCCTTTCGTTAAATTTGCAGGACATAATATAAATATTATATATATATATATATAATATATATATGCGCGGGTTTTTCTGTGACCTGTAGGCTATGTTTGAAGAAGCCAAATGAAGTCCGGTTGCAAGATGAATGGTGTTACAACGGCCAGCTGAATATGCCGGAATGTTCTGCCCTGATGATAATGGACTTGATCTACGTACCAAGAGAAGAGGATTTCTTTGCGAGACCATTAAACGGATTCCCTGAAGAGCAGACAATCTTTCGACCCCTTGCCAACCGTCGGCGTCTCCCTAGCAACGGGTCACGTGACGCCTACTGCATCAATGCTTCACGGCGTCAGCAGCCCCAGTCCCTGACTGCAGTCACCCACCGATGAGCGCTGCAGCAGGATGAGCAGTTCAGAAGAAATCTCAAAGATGCTCTCATAATGCAGTCGTCCGTCCGTCCGTCCATCCGTCCGTCCGTCCGTCCGTCCGTCACATGATAGGCTTATGCAGTCGTTCACTGCTGCAGTATAGGCTAATTATTATCGTGCTGTTCGTCGGTCGTCGGTCGGTCGGGCGTGCGGGGGTCGGCGGCCATCGGTCGTTGGTCGCTGATTCCCAGCGGATGATCGGCCGTTCTCTGATCAGACCATCATCCGTCTCAACGCCCAGATATTCGTCAGTCGACGACCGACGAGTCACATGCGGAGGAAATCGCGCGATCCAGCGAACTGATCCGCGAAATGGTATTCATGAAAGTGTCCGACAGAGGTCAAAGCGCCTCCGTGCTCCCCGGCCACCGCTCCTCCTCCAGCAGCCTCCCTCCCCGGCCACCACCGCTCCTCCAGCCGGGCTCCCTCGGGCTCCCACCCGCGTCATTTCGTCCCGTCCAGTGCTGTTGTTCCCTAGTGAGATGGGTGCGTGATGACAGTTCTAATGACCGGAATGGTATCTATCAGGGGGCTGACATGCGAGGGCCAAGTAATTTTGTCGACGCGTCATAGGAAAAGACGGAATGTCATCGAAAGACAGAAAGATCCCAACCAAAGTTACGCCGAGATTAACAATACGTCTTCATCAGTCAACGACTTTCCAGTCATTTCCATGTTTATCCAGTCTAGAACAGATAAGGTCGTGCAGTGTAGATGCCTGATGAGGTAGAACCTGACTTTTCAAACTTTACTTACTTAAGTTGCTTCTGTCGCCATTCGTGCAAATTAGCCGATCGAAAACTCGACGCAGCGAAACCGTTGCGTCGATTGGGTCGTTTTAATGACAATAGCTAAATATAAGTTTCAAGTGATCTCTTAATAAATTTGTTGGCCTTCGACTGATGCGACATATTTGATGTAATGTAATTACTAATTAGCAACTTTTATTGCGCCGGTGTCTAATGCACAAGGGAATGGTCGTAGGCCCGTAGCCAGGAAAAAATTTCGGAGGGGTTTAATGATTTCGGAGGGGGTGTTCCATTGAAGATGGTCGCAAAAGTTAAGGTTTTTGTATTTCACATGTGAAAGCATAATAAAAAAATTCCGGAAACTTTTCTCGGGAGGGGGGGGGTTGAACCCGTAAGACCACCCCTAAATACGCCCATGACAAGGCGTCAACCGATGGCACACTAAAAGTCCAAAACCAAGCCGTAATCAGGTTTGAAAGCTCTGCACTGTAACATAACAGACTAGCGATTTTTTATGGTACTAAAGGCGGTTAATTTGGGCAATGTCTATATTCAAAACATTTGGCCTAATGGTCCGGCAGTAGTGATAAGAGTGAGACTTCTATATCAGGAGGGAGTGGAGGGAGGGTAAGCTCCGCCTCCTATTGTTGTAAGCCATGCATCCTATTGTTATACTAATCATAAGCCACGCCCCCTATTGTTCCACTATAGGCAGGCACTGAACTAGTCCATTGTCTTCTGGTATAGACCAACGCGGGCTACGGCCTGCTAGTCTATTGTTCCCTGCTCTGGCCCACAGCATGCCACTCCTTTGTATGCTGGACTGGCCTACCCAAGTCTTTTGTTCTCTCATTTGGACGACGGCCAATCAGATCCAATGACAGGTAGGCACACAATAGGTCATTGGTCTAGGCTCCGGCCGGTTCATTTGATTGACGGGTAAGCGCACGTGCAATCATTGTTCAGTGCTCGAGGCAATAATCATGATTGACAGTTATGTGCAGGTGGACCTATTGTTCCCAAGCAGGGTGGCTCAACTTTGATCGGCAGGCAGGTGCGAGCAATTCCATTGGACGCGGCTCTGAACCATCCAATTTCATCGGCTTGTAAACTCGTAACCCCCTCCCCTCCCCCAAACCCAATGGCAAGGGCGGGGGCGGGGGCGGCAGCGGCGGTGACTACTCGCAATAACTAGACAAAGCTTACTTACTTATCATTTAAGATGTTTGGTCTCATAGGGATATTGGAATCGATACTTTATATATTTCTAAGAACTCAGAAACTAAAAAAAGACAATAAAACTGACGTTTTCAATAGGGGAGCGGAGGGGGAGGCAAGGAGGGTACGTAACCCCCACCCATCCCTTCTATTGGCCTACACCAACCACGTGACCTATGACGTTACTCATTAGCATATCAATAAGGGTTTGTTTCATCGTTTGTTGTCACCGCTTCCATGACGACGGTACGCCTAGTTTCTGAATCACCCACGCTCGACTGCACAACAATAACCTGATTAGCATATCATTAGTAAGCCACCCGATCTCTGAATTTACTCATTAGCATATCAATAAGGGCTTGTTTCATCGTTTGTTGTCAACGCTTCCATGACGACGGCACGCCTATTTTCTGAATCAACCACGCTCGACTGCACAACAATCACCTAATTAGCCTATCATTAGTATACCACATTATCTCTGAATTTACTCATTAGCATATCAAAAAGGGTTTGTTTCATCGTTTGTTGTCACCGTTTCCATCACGACGGCACGCCTAGTTTCTGAATCACCCACGCTCGACTGCACAACAATGACCTAATTAGCATATAGTAAGTATGCCAACTTATCTCTGACGTTACTCGTTAGCATCTCAATAAGGATTTGTATCATCGTTTGTTGTCACCGTTTCCATGACGACTGCATTCATAATTTCTTACTCACCTACGCTCCGTTGAACAAACATGCGATAATTAGCATATCACTAGTTCACCAATTTCATCGGCATTCGAATCTGCTATTTCACCAAATCAACGGATGGTATTATAGCGCTTTAGAAGTTACAGATATTGATAGAGATTTAGAGAGAGAGAGAGAGAGAGAGAGAGAGAGAGAGAGAGAGAGAGAGAGAGAGAGAGAGAGAGAGAGAGAGAGAGAGACAGACAGACAGACAGACAGACAGACAGACAGACAGAGACAGACAGAGACAGAGACAGAGACAGAGACAGAGACAGAGAGACAGATAGAGACAGAGAGAGAGACAGAGAGAGACAGAGAGAGACAGAGAGCGAAAGAGAAGTGCGAGAAAGAGAGACATGTGGGATTTTCAGTTGATGCTTTAGAAGTTCGGAAGAGAGACAGAGTCAGAGAATGGCGGGAGGAGAGAGAGAGAGAGAGAGAGAGAGAGAGAGAGAGAGAGAGAGAGAGAGAGAGAGAGATGCAGAAACTTCAATCTTTGTGAAATTAGCAGTCTCTGCGAAACTCGAGTAACCTAAAACTTGAGAAACACACAACTCGGAAAGATTCAAATCGTGAGGATTTGTATCATCGTTTGTTGTCACCGTTTCCATGACGACTGCATTCATAATTTCTTACTCACCTACGCTCCGTTGAACAAACATGCGATAATTAGCATATCACTAGTTCACCAATTTCATCGGCATTCGAATCTGTTATTTCACCAAATCAACGGATGGTATTATAGCGCTTTAGAAGTTACAGATATTGATAGAGATTTAGAGAGAGAGAGAGAGAGAGAGAGAGAGAGAGAGAGAGAGAGAGAGAGAGAGAGAGAGAGAGAGAGAGAGAGAGACAGAGACAGAGACAGAGACAGACAGACAGACAGACAGACAGACAGAGACAGAGACAGACAGACAGAGACAGAGACAGAGACAGAGACAGTGAGACAGAGAGAGACAGAGACAGAGACAGAGAGAGACAGAGAGAGACAGAGAGCGAAAGAGAAGTGCGAGAAAGAGAGACATGTGGGATTTTCAGTTGATGCTTTAGAAGTTCGGAAGAGAGACAGAGTCAGAGAATGGCGGGAGGAGAGAGAGAGAGAGAGAGAGAGAGAGAGAGAGAGAGAGAGAGAGAGAGAGAGAGAGAGAGAGAGAGAGAGAGAGAGATGCAGAAACTTCAATCTTTGTGAAATTAGCAGCCTCTGCGAAACTCGAGTAACCTAAAACTTGAGAAACACACAACTCGGAAAGATTCAAATCGTGAAACTTAAGACTTGCGATACGTAAAACATGACAAACTCACAACTAGTGAATCTTAAAAATTGTGAAACCTAGAAACTTAAGACTCATGAAACATAAAACTTGACAAACTCACAACTAGTGAATCCTACAAATTGTCAAACTTAGAAATTTGGTCTTCGTGAAACACGTATGTATACCAGCAATCTTTGAGGAATCCATGAGTTGGAAAACTTAGAAACATACAAACTCGTAAATGTTCGAGAGAATGAGAGAGTCACAGGGCATGTGGAGGGAGCGAAACTTGAGAAACCTGCAACTATTAGAAAACTTCAAAATTTTAGGAAACTTAAAACTTTGTGTGACGCTTTAGAAGCTCGAGAGAGCGAAACTTGATAAACTTAGTGAAATTTGAAAGTCTTAGAGATCTACGAACTACTGGTGAAACTTGTATAGAACTCGCAACTTGTGAAACTTACAGCTCTTAGATAACTCGAAACCTGAGAAACCTAGTGAAATTTACAACTTTTAGAGAACTCACAACTCGTGAAACCTGCAACTCTTAGAAAACACGAAACTTGAGAAACTTATAACTTTTAGGAAACTACAAACTTTGGAAAACTTATAACTTTGTGTGATGCTTTAGATTAGAGAACTCGCAACTTGTGAAACTTACAGCTCTTAGATAACTCGAAACCTAAGAAACCTAGTGAAATTTACAAGTTTTAGAGAACTCACAACTCGTGAAACCTGCAACTCTTAGAAAACACGAAACTTGAAAAACTTATAACTTTTAGGAAACTACAAACTTTGGAAAACTTATAACTTTGTGTGATGCTTTAGATTAGAGAACTCGCAACTTGTGAAACTTACAGCTCTTAGATAACTCGAAACCTAAGAAACCTAGTGAAATTTACAAGTTTTAGAGAACTCACAACTCGTGAAACCTGCAACTCTTAGAAAACACGAAACTTGAAAAACTTATAACTTTTAGGAAACTACAAACTTTGGAAAACTTATAACTTTGTGTGATGCTTTACGAGTTCGAGAGAGTCAGAAAGCATGATCGAGAGATACATTAGATTGACGTATGGAGCATTAGAAGTTCAAAACATTGAAATTTTACATTGTTAAAGACAGAAGATTGAGAGTGTATAGAACAAACCCACAACTTTTAGGCTGTACTACAACACGAGCGGAAGGTTCGTATAGTTAAATTGTATATTTTAATGGAGCAGAGATAGAAGAAATGAATATTTTTAGTGCAAATACACATGTTTCAGTTTACAACGTGAGATGGATGTTTTCTTAGCAGACTTATGCGTTTCTATACTGTAAAGAGAGCTGCGTTGAGAATTTACTCGAGGGACTTACATATGTTGAGCTACAAAGATTGTGAGGCATGGTGGTCGATCGATTAGAGCGCCCGGTCTTTAACGCGCAGAGTACGGGTTCGAGCCTCATCCGAGACAGTTACTGTGTAGGGACTGGACATTGAGCAAGTCCTTCACTCACATTTTCTCTACGACACACGTGTATCGGCATATTCGGCGTATTCTGTACTTTGTAAGGAGGACGACATCGAAATATAGTTGTATTAATGTATTGTATTATACAAATTCACCAGACTATGGGTTGTTCACAAAAAGTTACAATTGCATAGGCTGAAAGACACATGAAATAGTCGTTGGTTTACTACATAAGTAAAACTTTTAGTGAACTTTCATCTCTGCAAACCTGATAAGTTGAGAAACTTGAAAACTTACAACTTTCAAAACGTATAGCTTTTGAATTGAAAACTTTTAGAGAACATACAACTTGAGAAACTTACAAATCTAGGAAAATTTGAAACACGAGAAACTTCAAAATTTGCGAAACCAGCAGTCTTTGTGAAACTTCAGAAACTGTCAACTCGTGAGATTTAAAACTTTCAGAGAACTTACAAATTGAGCAGATTAAAAATTGTGAAACTTGAGTAACTTTCAGTTTTGTGAAACTAGCAGTCTTTGCGAAACTTGAGGAGCTATCAACCCGTGAAATTTAAAACTTGGTAGGCTATATTGGAAAATTGTGAAACTTGCAGACTTTGCGAAACCTGAGTACCCTAAAACTTGAGAAACTTCAATCTTTGGGAAACAAGCAGTCTTTGCGAAACTTGAGAAACCATCAACTCATGAAATTTAAAACTTGAGTAACCTAAGACTTGAGAAAATCACAACTCGGGAAGATTCAAATTGTGAAACTTAACATTTGCGAAGCATAAAAGATGAGAAACTCAAACTTCGGGAACTTTCAAATAGTGAAACTTAACACTCGTGAAACTTATCATTCGCGAAACATAAAACTTGTGAAACTTACAACATTTGAAGTTTACAAATTGTGAAACCTAGAAACTCAAGACTCGTGAAACATTTAGAGAACTTACAACCTGAGAAAACTTTTAAAAAACTCCAAACTTTTAGGAAACTTAAAACTTTGTGTGACACTTTAGAAGTTGGAGAGAGCGAAACTTGAGAAACTTAGTGAAATTTGAGAGTCTTAGAGAACTTACAACGTGTTAAAGGAGATGATCGTTTATAAACTGAATCAACATTATTTGCGGAAGTTACAAAATTGGTAACTCGGCAATTGAGAAATTTACTTTCAACTCGAGCAAAGTAAAACTTCGAAAACTGGCAACTTTGAAAACATACAGCTTTTGAAGTTGAAAACTTTCAGGGAACTTACATCTTGACGAGATTAATAATTGTGAAACTCGAGAAACTTCAATCTTTGTGAAACGTTGAGGAACTAGCTGGCTTTGCAAAACTTGAGAAACTGTCAACATGCAAGATTTAAACCTTTCACAGAACTTATAACTTGAGCAGATTAAAAATTGTGAAACTTGAGAAACTGCAATCTTTGCGAAACTTTTTGAAATTTCAAGCTTTGTGAAACTTTCAGACTTTGTGAAACTTGAGAAACTGTCATCTCATGAAATTTTAAACTTTCAGCCAACATACAACTTGAGCAGATTAAAAAATTGCAATACTTGAGAAACTTCAATCTGTGTGAAAGTTTGAGAAACTTCAATCTTTGCAAAACTCGAGAAACTATCAACTTGCAAGATTTTAAACTTTCAGAGAACTTACAGCTTGATCAGATTAAAAATTATGAAACTTTGTGAAACATCAATCTTTGTGAAACTAGCAGACTTTGCGAAAATTGAATACCCTCAGACTAGAGAAACACACAACTCGAGAAGTTTCAAATCATAACACTTAACATTCTGACTATGTTTCCGTCGGTATAAACTGTCTAAACGTAAGCGAATACCATCAAATTTTATTGAAAACCCACAGTTTGTAAAACTTGAAACATTTAGAGAACTTACAAGTTAAGAAACGTAAAACTTTGATAACTGAAGACTTGAGTAATTTAAATCTTTTAGAAAACTTACTACTTTGCAAACTCTTATCTGGAAAAAAGTTTGAAAACGGACAACTTTGGAAACACACTGTTTGCGAAATTAAAAACTTTAGTGAAACTATCAACGATTAGAAAACTTGAAACTTAGGGAACATACAACTTTGAAAACTCTCAGCTTGAGAAAACGTTTAGAAAACTCCAAACTTTTATGAAACTTAAAACTTTGTGTGACGCTTTAGAAGTTAGAGAGAGCGAAACTTGAGAAACTTAGTGAAATGTGAAAGTCTTAGAGAACTTACAATGTATTAAACTTGGAAATCTTAGAAAATTTGAGAAACTTAGTGAAATTTAAAAGTTTTAGAGAACATACAATTTGTGAAACCTACAACTCTTAGAAAACTCTAAACTTGAGAAGCTTAGTGAAATTTAAAACTTTTAGAGAACTCAATAATCGAGAAACTTACAACTCTTAGAAAACACGAAACTTGAGACACTTAAAACTGTTAGGAAACTCCAAACTTTTGGAAAACGTCAAACTTTGTGTGGTGCTTTAGAAGTTCGAGAGAGTGAGAGAGCGTTAGAGAGAGGTGTTTGAGATTTTCATATGGTGCTTTAGGAAAACCTACAACTCTTAGAAAATGCGAAACTTGAGAAACTTAGTGAAATTTAAAACCTTTAGCGAACTAACAACTTGAGAAACTTACAACTCATAGAAAACACGAAACTTGGGAAACTTAGAACTTTTAGGAAACTCCAAACATTTGGACACTTCAAATTTTGTGTGGCGCTTTAGAAGTTAGAGAGAATGAGAGTGAGAAAGAGAGAGAATGAGAGTGAGAAAGAGAGTGAAAGAAAGAGAGAGAGAGATGTGTAAGATTGAAAATTTTTTAGAGAGAGATACGTGTATGAGATTCTCCTATGGTCCTTTAGAAGTTAGAGACAGAAAGCATGAGATAGAGAGGTGTTTGAAATTTTCGTATGGGACTTTAGAAGCTCGAAAGTGTCAGAGTAAGATCTAAATCAAAAAACCGTTGTGAAATTGCATCCTTTGTGAAACTCGAATAACCTAAAACCACATACACTTACAACTCTGAAAGTTTAAAAATTGTGAAAATTAAAAATTTATCAACCATCAAACAACAAACTTGAGAAACTGTAACTTGAGAAGCTTAAAAATTGACATACGTGGAAACTTAGTACTAGCCAAACATAAAACCTAATAATCTTACAACTTGATGAGATGAAATATTGTCAAACTTAGAAATTTAGCACTTGTGAAACTTTCAAACCTATAATATTTGACGAATCCGTTAACTGGAAAACTAAGAAATATACAAAAGCGCAATCTTTGCGAAATTTGAAATTCGAGTTTCCTAAAGGATGCAATTTCACAACGGTTTTTTGATTTAGTGTCTTACTCTGACACTTTCGAGCTTCTAAAGTCCCATACGAAAATTTCAAACACCTCTCTATCTCATGCTTTCTGTCTCTAACTTCTAAAGGACCATAGGAGAATCTCATACACGTATCTCTCTCTAAAAAATTTTCAATCTTACACATCTCTCTCTCTCTTTCTTTCACTCTCTTTCTCACTCTCATTCTCTCTCTTTCTCACTCTCATTCTCTCTAACTTCTAAAGCGCCACACAAAATTTGAAGTGTCCAAATGTTTGGAGTTTCCTAAAAGTTCTAAGTTTCCCAAGTTTCGTGTTTTCTATGAGTTGTAAGTTTCTCAAGTTGTTAGTTCGCTAAAGGTTTTAAATTTCACTAAGTTTCTCAAGTTTCGCATTTTCTAAGAGTTGTAGGTTTTCCTAAAGCACCATATGAAACTCTCAAACACCTCTCTCTAACGCTCTCTCACTCTCTCGAACTTCTAAAGCACCACACAAAGTTTGACGTTTTCAAAAGTTTGGAGTTTCCTAACAGTTTTAAGTGTCTCAAGTTTCGTGTTTTCTAAGAGTTGTAAGTTTCTCGATTATTGAGTTCTCTAAAAGTTTTAAATTTCACTAAGCTTCTCAAGTTTCGAGTTTTCTAAGAGTTGTAGGTTTCACAAATTGTATGTTCTCTAAAACAGAAATTTCACTAAGTCTCTGGAAACTTTCTAAGATTTCCAAGTTTAATACATTGTAAGTTCTCTAAGACTTTAACATTTCACTAAGTTTCTCAAGTTTCGCTTCTCTCTAACTTCTAAAGCGTCACACAAAACTCAGTTTAAAGTTTCATAAAAGTTTGGAGTTTTCTAAACGTTTTCTCAAGCTGAGAGTTTTCAAAGTTGTAATGTTCCCTAAGTTTCAAGTTTTCTAATGAATTGATAGTTTCACTAAAGTTTTTCAATTTCGCAATTTAGACAGTTTGGAGTCCAAAGTTGTCCGTTTTCAAACTTTTTTCCAGATAAGAGTTTGCAAAGTAGTAAGTTTTCTAAAAGATTTAAATTACTCAAGTCTTCAGTTATCAAAGTTTTACGTTTCTTAACTTGTAAGTTCTCTAAAATGTTTCAAGTTTTACAAACTGTGGGTTTTCAATTCTGAATGTTGATGGTATTCGCTTACGTTTAGACACGTTTATACCGACGGAAACATAGTCAGAATGTTAAGTGTTATGATTTGAAACTTCTCGAGTTGTGTGTTTCTCTAGTCTGAGGGTATTCAATTTTCGCAAAGTCTGCTAGTTTCACAAAGATTGATGTTTCACAAAGTTTCATAATTTTTAATCTGATCAAGCTGTAAGTTCTCTGAAAGTTTAAAATCTTGCAAGTTGATAGTTTCTCGAGTTTTGCAAAGATTGAAGTTTCTCAAACTTTCACACAGATTGAAGTTTCTCAAGTATTGCAATTTTTTAATCTGCTCAAGTTGTATGTTGGCTGAAAGTTTAAAATTTCATGAGATGACAGTTTCTCAAGTTTCACAAAGTCTGAAAGTTTCACAAAGCTTGAAATTTCAAAAAGTTTCGCAAAGATTGCAGTTTCTCAAGTTTCACAATTTTTAATCTGCTCAAGTTAAGTTCTGTGAAAGGTTTAAATCTTGCATGTTGACAGTTTCTCAAGTTTTGCAAAGCAAGCTAGTCCCTATGAGACCAAACATCTTAAATGATAAGTAAGTAAGCTTTGTCTAGTTATTGCGAGTAGTCACCGCCGCTGCCGCCCCCGCCCCCGCCCTTGCCATTGGGTTTGGGGGAGGGGAGGGGGTTACGAGTTTACAAGCCGATGAAATTGGATGGTTCAGAGCCGCGTCCAATGGAATTGCTCGCACCTGCCTGCCGATCAAAGTTGAGCCACCCTGCTTGGGAACAATAGGTCCACCTGCACATAACTGTCAATCATGATTATTGCCTCGAGCACTGAACAATGATTGCACGTGCGCTTACCCGTCAATCAAATGAACCGGCCGGAGCCTAGACCAATGACCTATTGTGTGCCTACCTGTCATTGGATCTGATTGGCCGTCGTCCAAATGAGAGAACAAAAGACTTGGGTAGGCCAGTCCAGCATACAAAGGAGTGGCATGCTGTGGGCCAGAGCAGGGAACAATAGACTAGCAGGCCGTAGCCCGCGTTGGTCTATACCAGAAGACAATGGACTAGTTCAGTGCCTGCCTATAGTGGAACAATAGGGGGCGTGGCTTATGATTAGTATAACAATAGGATGCATGGCTTACAACAATAGGAGGCGGAGCTTACCCTCCCTCCACTCCCTCCTGATATAGAAGTCTCACTCTTATCACTACTTCCGGCTAACTCGAATTCGACCTCTAAACTTGACCTCGGACTCTGGGATTAAAAGAGGTTACAGTCGCCTCTCCCAATTTTAGTTCTCAACAAAGTGTCAATATCAAGCAAAACGCCTTCTGCGTAGTCAAATTAGAGATTTCCACATTTATGTTTTGCTAATGCACAAAACGTTGGTTGTTCTAAGCTGGACTCTGGACGATATGGCAAAAGAGGTCAATTAAGACCCTCAGTCTGGAGGTCAAAAGGGAAACGATCAAGATCGAGATCAACATGCGCTGTCCTTATGGTCAGATTATGTTAACGGTTGCAGATGACATGTTAAAGATGGTGCCATGGTGGATACGTTCATGCGCATATGCGTCCAACCAGGAGGTCCACCTAACAGATCATCATCCAGCGATCAGGAGAGAAAGCGCCGATTCGCTGTCATCAGATCCGGCATATTATGGTTTACCTCAACAAGAGCATTTGGAGCTCCACAACTGCAGAGTTGAACACCAGGCTCCAGCTCTACAAAACTGATCGACGTTTTGCCGGTATTGCTCTACAGATTCCGTAAACAAGAAGGATTGGCATCTTCGATATGTGGTGCCTCGATATAGGAGCAGAGGCGAAAATCTATACATGACTTTGGGGGGGACAGAGCACCTACGAGGGCCGGATTTTGGGGGGGACAGCAGGGCTTAAGTCAAAATTTTGGGGGGGACTGTCCCCCTCTGTCCCCCCCATGATTTACGCCACTGTATAGGCGTATGGGCTACTGCGGATTCTCTACAATCTACATGAGCCATGTCAGTAACTTGGTGAATATATGGAGAGAAGAGCGCAGGTTCTGTAATTGACGGGTGCACTGAGTGCTGACGGATGGGTTCACTGGGTGCTGAAGTATCCTTCTTTCCCTTGTCAAGTCTCCCTCATCCACGCCTTTCTTCTTTCCCTAGTCAAGTCCCCTTCTCCCACGCGTTTCTCTTTGCCGAATCAAGTTCCCCTCTCCCACGCCGGCGCTCGTCGTCTACCTGCGCCTGTCGGCTGCTTTGTTGTCGGCCGCTCTCTCTTTGCCTAGTAAAGTCCCCTCTCCCACGCCTTTCTTCTTTGCCAAGCCAAGTCGCCCTCTCCCACGCCGGCGCTCGTCGTCTACCTGCGCCTGTCGGCTGCCTTTGTTGTCGGCCGCTCTCTCTTTGCCTAGTCAAGTCCCTCTCCCACGCCTTTCTTCTTCTCCTTGTCAATTCCCCCTCTCCCACGCCTTTCTTCTTTGTCTAGCCAAGTACCCCTCTCCCACGCCTTTCTGCTTTGCCTAGTCAAGCCCCCATCTCCCACGCCCTTCTTTGTTGCCTAGTCAAGTCCCCCTCTCCCACGCCTCTCTCTTTCGCAAGTCAAGTTGCCCTCTCCCACGCCGGCGCTCGTCGTCAGCTGGACCCTAAATGCAGTGCTGGGGAAGGTCGTAAGCAGCCATCAAAGGGATTGGAGTGAGTTTCAGCTCCATGTCCTCGCTGACTACCGGGCTTCGCCGCATGAATCGACTGGTTTCTCTCCGAACCTGCATGCTTATGTTCGGCCGGGAGGCAATGGCGCCTTTGGACCTCGTCTACGGGAGACCCCTAGACACTGTCGACGATACCGCTACGTATTCGAGCTACGTCAGAGAGTTCTCCGACAGAATGGACGCTACGTACAGACTGGTACGCAAAAACCTGCAAACAGCCCCAGCCTGTGTTGTCGGCTTCGCTCTCTTTGCCTAGTCAAGTCACCCTTCCCTTCTTCTTATAGGTATTAACAGAGCTGAGTTGAAGAGAACTGAGGAAGGACGACTACCTGACGCTAGAGAGCGTGTTTAGAGACGGACAGGTTCATTCTGTCGTCGAGTTGACAGCTGCTCCGTTTTAGTTCAGTTGTCGATTGTCGTTGAAGAGTTGACATTAATAAGACTTTGAACTGTTGAAAAGTATTCGTGTCGTTCTTCTCATCGAGTTAGTCAGAATGCATCAACGGTGGCCTTCGACGAAAATCCTTTGTCTGAAAATCCTTTGGTCGATCAACGCGGACAGGAGAAAGAAGAAGGGAGGATCCGTACTCGCCATCCAGGATGCCAGAGGAAGAAGAGAGAGAAACCATCCCCCCCAAGTAGATCCCTGCCTTACCTCAAGAGAATTGCTCCGGGATTTGCATATCATCGGAGCCTGAAGAGACCGTGGTTCGTCACATCTTCAGTCCCAAAACCTGTGGTTCGGTACATCTCTGGCCTCAAAAGTTGGGTTCGGTACAGTACTTCAGACGAAAAGGACGATCAGAATCATCAGAGAGCCATGTGGACGAAAGTGAACAATTAAATTCCTGACAGATATTGCGCCCCTTCGACCATTACTTTTAAATATCTTAGGGATAACGCGCGCGCGCTCGCTCGCTCGCTCGCTCTATCTCTCTCTCTCTCTCTCTCTCTCTCTCTCTCTCTCTCTCTCTCTCTCTCTCTCTCTCTCTCTCTCTCTCTCTCTCTCTCTCTCTCTCTCTCTCTCTCTCTCTCTCTCTCTCTCTCTCTCTCTCTCTCTCTCTCTCTCTCCTCTCTCCAATTTCTCATCGACCTCTCCGCTCCTTGGTCAGGCATACTCTTTTTGTTCTACGAGTTAGGACCACTATGGCCCAAACCCGATATTTTGCCACTATTTGGCCTTCCCTGTGGAATGCTCTTCCTTTCTCTCTACGTGTTACACTGTTACCATTCTTTCTGGATCTCTTCCTACAGCCTTCTCTCTCCTCAAAACCATTTTCTTCTCTAGGGGTTCTCGCACTGGGAGCGCTACTGTCACTACTGAATGGCTACTGCTGTGAGTGGCGCTATATAAATTAACAAATACAATAGTACCAATACAATACAATACAAATTCCTTAAATGACAGTTTTAGCACATGATCATTATGACAGTAAGCTGTGTGGAAATAATTTTTTAGTGAAAAATATCGCTCCAAGGCCAATGTGTGGTGATAGGGTAGTTCTTTTCCAACGACTGCTCAACTGCACTGAAAAATACAGCAGGCCTATAAACTTACATGTAGCCTACTATTGAGTTAATCAAAGTTCTATGCAGCCTGCAAATTGTACAAAACTGGTGAAATTTCTAATGCTTCACAGCAATGAAAATTGCAGATGATAGGCCTACACTTCTGAGGTAATAATTCACTATAAGAACTCCTAATAAATATATATATATTTAGAATCAAGACGCAGAGCCCGAAACTATATAACTGAGCTTAAATTTGCCCCTAAAGCCCACTTAAATTACTCAGATTGGTTCATTAAATGAATTCTAGGTAGGCCTATTTCTTTTCACTTACTGTGTTTGCCCTAAAACGCGTAAAATCAACAAGCTTTTACTTAATATTGGTTTTTTTTAGCAGTCCCTTAAGCTAGCCCTGATGCGGTCATGGGTATGAAGTGTAATCGACCTTCATGTACAGGCCCTTATAAAGCTTATCATTTCTAGATTATTGACTACTGCAACTCGGTCCTTTACGTCTTCCTGCATCTACCTTTCAACCTCTTACTATACTGTTCTCCATTGCGCTGCTAAGCTGATCATGAATCTAAATCCTCGGGATCATGTCCGATCGACCGTTCGTGAACTACACTGGCTTCCCATACAAGCTCGCATCAATTTCAAAATCTGTCTTCATATGTACCGAATCTACAAAAACTCCTCCCTCGTACCTTTCTTTACTTGTGACACCCTGTTCCTCTCTCCAGTCCAGACGAGAGCTACGTTCATCGTCTCAAGTTGATTTTGTTGTGACACGATCACAAAAAACTTGGTAACTGCTAGAGCATTTGCGCTACCCGGCGCGGCTGAATGGAACAAACTCCCGGACTTTATCCGCAAATCCTCAACATTATCGATTTTCAAAACTAACCTTTAGAATTATTTGTTTAAGAATTACTATGACTGATTTTCTGTTACGCGCTTTTGTGCAAGATTCCCATTTAGTTTAGGCGCGCTATAAATGACAGTCTAGTGATGATAATAAAAATTATTATTCTTTTACTTAATTGCATGGATGTGTACCCGAGGTAGAAAATTTTCAAACTCCTCATGCTATTGAAATGACGTCATCCTGAGTTCTCTTAGTTACGGGAGTCGCTTCGATACGCTGATGTACGTTTTTGCTAAGTTGTCTTCGTTAACAGTTTGCCTCACAATACGACTCTTTATCGATCGAAGATACCTCGCAAGACGACTTTGACTCTTCATCGGAATTAGCAGCTTTCTCTTGGCATATTGCCTTCGATTGTCAAGTTCTTCCAGAGCCTGGGTCGGTTGCGCAAATCGTAAGTTGATAAAAAAAATTTCTGCATTGTTTGACGCTGCTCTTAAATCTAGTTGAAACCGTTGCATGGTAGATGTAAAATTTAATTACAAGGGCAATTGGTTCTAAAGCGAAACTTAATATTAACTCGTGGATTCTAGCATAGGGCCGTCAGAAAAGATGCTAGGATTAGCTGGAAAATGTGATATTTAGCGAAAACATAAAGCGATTGCGCTGTAATTTCTTGTTTGATAGAGTGAGGCATTATAAGAGTACAAGACTGTTCATGATTCTACTATAGGCCTTTCTCTCCCATAATGCATTTCTAGATCGAACGCCGAGATGTGCCGCAGCCAATCATTTTGCAGCTTGTACTCGACACGGCGATATGATTGGCTGCGGTATAGGCCTATGTAAAAGAATTCAAACAGTGGCGTCCACGTCTACGGTCGTGTGTCCATGAACAAGGAGGACATTTTGAACACCAGTAGCTGAACTTCACTTCCTTATGGCTCTTGTATGTTGGAAATTTCCCCTTTTCAGTACTGCATCTCAAACGTTCATAAACTTGACAAAATCACCAACATTTCCAAACGGCGTTACGATTTGGTGGTAATTAATATGGCTACTGTTGTTGTTTTTAAAATTTCAGGCAAATGCTAAACGTTTTGTCCAAGTTATGACACTTTTTCTTGGGGTCTACTTTTCATCGGGACACAGTGTATATTGCATATTATTATAGCAAGCTACTTATAATAATTATTGTATATACATATTACTTTATATAGCAAGCTGCTTGTATAGCAAGCTGCTTCTGAGGTGCTTTTCCCTGTGCTCATCAGGCACAGGCTAAACCGTTAAAGCACCCTACTTCAGTAGCTTGCTACTGATGATGCTATATAAATTGGCTTTCGACAGATTAAAAAGTTTGTTATCTTCTATTACAGACTCGTGTCTCATCCCGTTTACTGATGCAGGTGATTTGTCAAATAATGTTGTCAGGTAATTTTAATTTTAATGACTTTATAAACTAAAGTAAAAATGTTTCTAATTGTAATCTGACATTTATAAAGCGCCACTTCAAGAAAAACTCATTATTGTGCTCCCGACCCAAACCAATGCATTTGCTGTCAAATAATAGACCAGGCACTTGTGAAACTGTGGAAGGGACAAACTTCATCGTCCGTCCTTCCGACTCCTTGTCTCTGGGCTCGCATATACCGGCGAGGGCTCGGTCGTCCACCACACACTTTGTTTCCAACAGGGGTACCACGTGAAGGTGGCGTGGTGGGCATTTGGGTGGTAGAGGCTTTTTAGAGACGCATACCACCCCGTTTTCGCCCCCATACAAACACTAGCAAAGGAAAAATTACAAACAACTTACTTGAAGAGATGCGTACATGAACTTACAAACTTAAAACTGATGCAACATACTTTTATGAGGAGAGAAAGTGTCTTTTATATAGATAAAATTAGTGCTCTTAAGCTGGAATGTATTCCATTGTAAAAATTATATACCAAGTTTTGTATTAAATTATTTGAAAAGTTCGTGTCTAAGCTGTGTCTCACGCACTTCAAAGAATGGAGATTGATCCCGAAGAAATAAACGACTTTTACGTATTGTTCGTATTTTGTCAATTGTAATTTCAGAGTGGTTGAGAGAGGTTGAGAGGTTGAGAGAGGTTGGTGATATTTCATGATTTTGTGGCAGCAATATTAAAATTCTACTTTCTGTTGTAGATTTGGGTTGTCAAATTTCGATGCCAGGTAATCTTGAATTTATGGTATCCGGACGATTGGTCATAGGACGATTGGTCATAGGACGATTGGTCATACGGACGATTGGTCATAGGACGATTGGTCATATGCCGCTAATAAACCGACATAATTCGTTGTAGTCGTTAGTTATGGACATTCTTAGTTTTAAGCTTAACGCACCGGGGCATACATCGTTTTTAGACAAATACAATCAGTGCCAATCAAGACACTTGTTAGGGATTACCCCAGTGGTTAAATTGCTCATCCAGGGGTGTCGGGTCTCCAAGTCTTTACGAATTTAAAACTTAAGCCTAGCTGACAAATTCATAACCGACATAATATTATTTTTGCGTATATGTATGTAGTTATCAATACTTATCACTTTTATGGCGTTTTCGAGTGTAAATAGACTCGGACAAAATACAAAATGCATGAAACGAGCAGAGGCGGCTCCAGACATATTTTTTAACCAGGGCATATAGCTAGGGCAGTCATACAAGTAACTAGTACAGGGGCGGTTTATCCCCGAATAAATGTTCGGCAGGGCAAAAATTCTGGCTGGGCAACAAACAGGGCAAAGGCTTTTTTACCAGGGCATTTGCCCTCGCTGGCCTGGTGTAGTGCCGCCACTGATTATATTGGGTTTGTTCCTATTCTATTGGTTTCATTCCTATTCTATCGGTTTTGCTCCTACTCTCTCGGTTTCGTTCCTTCTCTCTCGGTGTTGCTCCTACTCTCTCGGTTTTGCTCCTACTCTCTCGGTTTTGTTTTTTCTCTCTCGGTTTTGCTCCTATTCTATCAGTTTTGCTCCTATTCTATCGGTTTTGCTCCTACTCTCTCGGTTTTGTTCCTTCTCTCTCGGTTTTGCTCCTATTCTATCGATTTTGCTCCTATTCTATCGGTTTTGTTTCTATTCTATCGGTTTTGTTCCTTCTCTCTCGGTTTTGCTCCTATTCTATCGATTTTGCTCCTATTCTATCGGTTTTGTTTCTATTCTATCGGTTTTGTTCCTTCTCTCTCGGTTTTGCTCCTATTCTATCGGTTTTGTTTCTATTCTATCGGTTTTGTTCCTTCTCTCTCGGTTTTGCTCCTATTCTATCGATTTTGCTCCTATTCTATCGGTTTTGTTCCTTCTCTCTCGGTTTTGTTCCTTCTCTCTCGGTTTTGCTCCTATTCTATCGATTTTGCTCCTATTCTATCGGTTTTGTTCCTTCTCTCTCGGTTTTGTTCCTTCTCTCTCGATTTTGTTCATATTCTATCGGTTTTGTTTCTATTCTATCGGTTTTGTTCCTATTCTATCGGTTTTGTTCCTTCTCTCTCGGTGTTGTTCCTACTCTCTCGGTTTTGTTCCGACTCTCTCGGTTTTGTTCCTACTCTATTGGTTTTGTTCCTGTTCTTTCGGTTTTGTTCCTACTCTCTTGGTTTTGTTCTTACTCTCTTGGTTTTGCTCCTATTCTATCGGGTTTGTTCCTGCTCTCTGGGTTTTGTTCCTATTCTATCGGTGTTGTTCCTATTCTATCGATTGTGTTCCTATTCCATCGGTTTTGTTCCTATTCCATCGGTTTTGTTCCTTCTCTCTCGGATTTGTTCTATGCAAATCTCTATACTCTCTCGGTTTTGCTCCTACTTTCTCGGTTTTGTTCCTACTCTAGGCTGACGAATAGGTGAATCTGATTTTGGATGGCGGGTCTCCTATTTTAGGTGGCGGTTCTCATAATTCGGGTGGCGGGTCAGGGCCGTTTTTACCATAGGTGCAAACGGTGCGGTGCACCGCGGGCCCCTGAGCCGCCGCGTTTTGTGGCCATTTGCTAAATGTCGGGTGCAAGTCTCAGTCTCACTTCAAATTTCTGTTAAATTAAAAAGTGTAAGGAAGCATGCTAGTGATTATATTGATTTAATTCACTATGTTAACTAATGCTTACTTACAGTTTTGGCTTGCTTACTGACCCGCCACAACAGCAAGTAACATGCACTCCCATTCCATAGATGATAGATCTATGGTCCTATGGACTGTGCATGCACCATAGATATAACATTATATCTATGGCACGCCCCACTCTGCTTACATGACCGTGAATCCGTGACGTAACATCATTTTGACGCACTTATCTATTTACCTAAATAGTTAGATCGATGTTTTCACTGAATTTACGTAAGTATGTAAGGAAGTATAATTATTCTTGATTGAACCAGCTGCAATCTGAATTCCGGTGTACTTACATCATATAATTATAATAAGCAATCAATAGTCAATATGAATAAAGCATTCTAACCATAAAAATTTCTTCATTTTATGATCAGCTAATGATAAAACAGCAATACAGTGTAATCGATTTGCAACTGGACCAAGTTGTTGACGTTTTCATGTCACAAAAACTTAGACGTGGGATTTGGACCGTTTACCCTGCATTTGCTCGATCTAACCAAACTGTGAGACTGTGAGAGATGAAAACGGACTTCGCCAATATTTTGGCCTATGACATTTAGGCCTACTCATTTTGAGGCCGGCTGCAGCGTTAAAGAATTAATTACATATTTGAGATTTATCAGATTTTATTGACAAATTGCTGCTATGTAGTGTTGAAGTGTTCTATCTAGGCCCACATGTAAACTCTCAAACAGTCAGTAGCCGTCACTTACTATAGCGTGTATAAGGATTATAACGAAAGGATAAATGTGATATAAAAAAACCAACGGCCGCACTCGACCGACACGGGCCCCTGTGGTAATGTTTTGCACCCACATCCGCAGAACCTTATCAACGGCCCTGTGGCGGGTCTCACAATGCAGGTGGCGGGTCTCAAATCAGAGGTGCCGGGTCTGAAATCCGAGGTGCCGGATCTCAGACCCGGCGAGACCCGGCTGAATTTAACCACTGGATTACCCTAACAAGTGTCTTGTACCCTAACTTACAGGGATCAACTCACTTCAAAGAACTTAACGTTTGGTCGAAATAATACACGTTTTACCCGTATGTAACTCAAGTATGAAAGGCATCAATTAGGGAGATTGATCGTTTTCAGACAAATACAATCAGTGCCAATCAAGAAACTTATTAAGATAATTACATGCAGACTTCAACTCACTTCAAAGAACTTAACATTCACTAGATAAACGCACATCAAAGTCCCACGCACTTCAATGAATGGAGATTGATCCCGAAGAAATAAACGACTTTTACGTATTGTAATAGTATTTTGTATTACGTATTTCACAGTAAAATGATCCAGTAAATAGTTTCATGTTTTAAAAACTTCTTTGTTTTAGCCTTCGATAGTCCCATCGCCGATAGGACCTATGACCGGTAGGCCCTATGACCAATCGTCCTATGACCAATCGTCCGTATGACCAATCGTCCAAATGACCAATCGTCCTATGACCAATCGTCCTATGACCAATCGTCCTAGAACCGAATTTATTTCTCATGAAATTTTGTCATCAAAAGTTGTTCAGGATGAAGCCGCTCTCTTTCTCTGCCTTTCAGATTCAGAGTCAATTTTACTTGCAGGGACTTGCTTTTGTGTAGTGGGAAGATGCTTCATTGTGAAAATTATATATAAAATTTTTGTATTAATTTATTTGACAAGTTCATTTTTTCCTAAGATGTTTAAGTCTTTATTTTATCTCGTTCTCGACTTCAGACCTGCCTTTGTCAAGTTACTGGTTCTCCATAATCTTCCTGTCTTTCTCTCATGGACTAATCTTCTGGATATTGTGCTAATTGCAGCTTGATTTTGGTGCTCCATCGATTGATGCCTTGTTGTGCATTAGGCATCAGCATGATAAAAATATTGTATTGTATTTTCATTTAATCAATCAATAGGCGCAGACAGAGTGATGCTTCTTGGGTAAAATGTAATTAAAGTTTAATATTACAATTTCGCCAAATTAGCACGGCATGCTCTGTATTTGATGATCTGGCTTCTTTTATAGGAAATAATAATGTTGCACAATAAATTGTTGAGCTGGTTGATGTATTAGCAATAATAGCAAGTTGCTCTTTTATATTCCAGCATCCTCCCAGGGACCCAGTCAGATATAGATGAATTCGTCAAAAACCTTCATAATAAGTTACTTAAAGGTGAAAGAGATAATTTCAGTGCCAGAAATTATATGTTGTGCAACAATGAAAATTTTTACATTTTTAAACTAGATTCAAGGTGTCTGTGATTTTTCAGGTATTTCTGTAATAAATTGTCTAGGATGGAAATTCTCTTTTGCCAGAAATTATTTATTTTGAGTAGCACTGAAAATTAATTCTCTTTTGCCAGAAATTATTTATTTTGAGTAGCACTGAAAATTTCTTGCTAGCAACGTTAAAAGGCTTGTATTTTTAAAATTCGGAATCGTTGCAGATGTGTCAGGACAGTGTTAGAGGTATTTGATTTCTTCAAGCATTTTTTTATTATTTAAGATGAAAATGTGAATTCTTTGCAAATATTTATAAATTTATTTTTTTGTTGAATAATGATGACAAGTTTATTGTTACTAGCAACACTAAAAAACGTATGTTTTATTACATTCCAGAGAACTTGAAGAAGAAGATGAAAAAATAATAGTTTCCAGTAGCTGTTTTAGGCGCAGTAGCCGATTGGTTAGAGTCCTGTAGCGTGGAGACTACGGATTCGAGCCTCCACTGAGGTAGGGACCTTTAGCAATAGGAAGACCGGGCAGGCCACAAACAGATTTGCTTGTCTGTCTACTTTGGAAATGGAGATTTTCCACCACAAAACTGCAAGACCAAACGGCAGTCTGTTACCGTTTCTATTACACCATATTGAGCAGCTCCGATTGCAGTTGCTCAGCTCTTTCGATGTTCTGTGATATGGTTGTATGTGCCCTTCTGAACTTTGGAAGGTGGGCAACATCAAATGCAGTTGTATTGTATTGTATTAACCATGTAAAACGTATTTTTACTAGCAAAAATAAAAAAACTGATGTATTTCTGATCCACTGTTGTACCACTCAGCGTACGACGCAGCTGAGCGAGGTACTAGCCTACATGACTTCTTCAAAAAGTTTTAAAATAAATTATTTACGATGAAAAGGTGATTTCTTTGCCATAATTTTTTTCTGTTGAGCAAATTGATGTTTTAAATTGTCTAACAAATTACTTAGCAAAAATAATTGCCTGATGTACTAGCAACAATAAAAACTAAATAATTTATTATGTAAATAATTTATTATCACATTACTACAACAATGACAAAATACTAAATATTGTTATACAAACATGGTCCATTTTTCAGAATGCCTTAAATTCTTTTTTCAAGAAATAACTGAACATGAAATTTCCTTTAGCTGTCTAACTGCAATGTGAAATTTTTATAGCTTCGCTTTAAGAACGCAATCGCAGCTGCTCAATATGGTGTAATAGAAACGGTAACAGACTGCTGTGTGGTCTTGTAGTTTTGTGGTGGAAAATCTCCATTTCCACAGCAGACAGACAAGCAAATGTGTTTGTGGCCTGCCCGGTCTTCTTATTCTACCGACGGGCATGCCAAGGCTGCTGGAGCGCGTGGTCGCTCTATAGAAGCGTAAGTTCGGCCTACGTCGTTTTTCGGAGGGCTTCAACAGGGCCTTCAGCCCTTCAGTCGACGATCACGACACGTAAGTAACCAGGAACTCAAAGACAATATTCTTTACAATGTTTTCGTATGAAACGGTCAATCTGTCTTTAATTCGATAACACCCCACGAATCAAACAAAGAACTGAACAGAACTCGAATCTGTCTCAATTTCAATCTAAATCTGCTTCTCAATCGAGACTCTCTTTCCTGCACAAACAGCTTGGCTATTCATATGCCTTGTTGGGGTGCCTTAAATCTCAAGAGGACTGAGGGGGGAGGACCGTAGGCTAGGTCTTGTGAGCTAGCTGGGAGTCTCCGGGACTGGTGGGAGTCCCAGGAACCGAAGGCGTGGCCTAGAGCCCGGTCATTACTCTGCAATTAATCCCCCAGTAACAATAGAAATGTCTCTTCTGTAACAATGAATCGGTCAACGGACCCAACACCAACGAAACAATGTTCAAGAAGCCAAAAGACCGGTCTATGGAGAGGCACTGGATGAGGTCGTCTATCGAGTTACGCTGGATTCTGTCGCATATGGAGAGGAGCCTATGGAGAGGCACTGGATCCTGTTGCCTATGGAGAGGCACTGGATCCTGTTGCCTATGGAGAGGCGCTGGATGATGTCGTCGATGTTGCCTATGGAGAGGCGCTGGAGCCTGGATGATGTCGTCTATGGAGAAGCTGTGGATGATGATGTCGCATATGGACAGGAGCTGGAGTCTGTCGCATATGGAGAGGCACTGGATCCTGTTGCCTATGGAGAGGCGCTGGATGATGTCGTCTATGGAGAGGCGCTGGATGATGTCGTCTATGGAGAGGCACTTGATCCTGTTGCCTGTGGAGAGGCACTGGATCCTGTTGCCTATGGAGAGGCGCTGGATGATGTCGCCTATGGAGAAGCTGTGGATGATGATGTCGCCTATGGAGTGGCTCTGGATGATGTCGCCTATGGAGAGGCGCTGGATGATGTCGCCTATGGAGAAGCTGTGGATGATGATGTCGCCTATGGAGTGGCTCTGGATGATGTCGCCTATGGAGAGGCGCTGGATGATGTCGCCTATGGAGAAGCTGTGGATGATGATGTCGCCTATGGAGTGGCTCTGGATGATGTCGCCTATGGAGAGGCGCTGGATGATGTCGCCTATGGAGAAGCTGTGGATGATGATGTCGCCTATGGAGTGGCTCTGGATGATGTCGCCTATGGAGAGGCGCTGGATGATGTCGCCTATGGAGAAGCTGTGGATGATGATGTCGCCTATGGAGTGGCTCTGGATGATGTCGCCTATGGAGAGGCGCTGGATGATGTCGCCTATGGAGAAGCTGTGGATGATGATGTCGCCTATGGAGTGGCTCTGGATGATGTCGCCTATGGAGAGGCGCTGGATGATGTCGCCTATGGAGAAGCTGTGGATGATGATGTCGCCTATGGAGTGGCTCTGGATGATGTCGCCTATGGAGAGGCGCTGGATGATGTCGCCTATGGAGAAGCTGTGGATGATGATGTCGCCTATGGAGTGGCTCTGGATGATGTCGCCTATGGAGAGGCGCTGGATGATGTCGCCTATGGAGAAGCTGTGGATGATGATGTCGCCTATGGAGAGGCTCTGGATGATGTCGCCTATGGAGAGGCGCTGGATGATGTCGCCTATGGAGAGGCGCTGGATCCTGTCGCCTATGGAGAGGCGCTGGATGATGTCGCCTGGAGAGGCGCTGGATCCTGTTGCCTATGGAGAGGCGCTGGATACTGTCGCCTATGGAGAGGCGCTGGATCCTGTTGCCTATGGAGAGGCGCTGGATCCTGTTGCCTATGGAGAGGCGCTGGATAGGCGCTGGATCCTGTCGCCTATGGAGAGGCGCTGGATCCTGTTGCCTATGGAGAGGCGCTGGATCCTGTTGCCTATGGACAGGCGCTGGGTCCTGTTGCCTATGGAGAGGCGCTGGATCCTGTCGCCTATGGAGAGGCGGTGGATTTTGTCGCTTATGGAGAGGCGGTGGATTTTGTCGCTTATGGACAGGCGCTGGGTCCTGTTGCCTATGGAGAGGCGGTGGATTTTGTCGCTTATGGAGAGGCGGTGGATTTTGTCGCTTATGGAGAGGCGCTGGACGATTTCGCTTATGCAGAGGCGCGGGATTCTGTCGCCTATGGAGAGGAGTTGGATTCTGTCGCCTATGGAGCGGCGCTGGTTGTTGTCGTGTAAAGGAAATGGATTTCTTATTTAGCCTTGGCATATGAGGCCGGGTGTCTAGTCCTCTACGTTGCTGTCTCTTTCTTCCCACCGACAGTGTACGGTCAGTGTGCTCATTATAGCTGAGTTGGCTTGGAGTTGAGGTCGAACAGAAATCTCGAACCAAATTTCTGCCCTGGCAGGGATTTGAACATCCACCCCATCTCTCCGGTAACCACTACGGTAATTGTTTATACTTTTCCGTGAATTAAACCAGCGTTATAAACAATTAGCTGAAGGCCATGATAAGATTAAGCTATAGGCTTAAGAGAAAGTTAGGCCTATCAAGGCTATCATTTAATGTTTCGTATAGACCTAGGCCTAGCCTACTATTAGTAGTTTTTATCACGCCAGTGTCTCGTCCATCAACCGGTGACGCACCAAAACTGATCCGTAAAACATTTTCCCTTCGTCTTGTCATAATTTACGTGATCTTTTCATTGCGAAGACTAGTAACAGCAATTCCAGGTTATTTTTGCTTTAACGCTAGGCCTAAATAACATCGACATCTCTACGCACTATTGCCACCAAGCGAATGTTAGGAAATGGTAACCAAGAAAATATCGATGGGAGGCATACTAGTCCTTCTGATGGTCTAGTCACTTTGGAAGCTTAGAAAACGACTGGTTTATCATAAAAGTGACGGTAGTACCTAAGTTACGAGATGCAGAATAGGTATGAAGAGAAATTACGCAGAAAAGATGGAACACAGAACTTAACAGAAGGGAACGACTACGATTTAAAATAATAGCCTCTCTTGACTCGAAAGTTTTTCCTGACTTGTTAAAGTTGTTTTACTCTGTCCAGTGACTCCAGTCACGTACGGCTACTTACTCTGCTTACTCTGGTCGCTCTAATTCCACGTTGACACGGAATATTGCCTACTCGGTGTCAAGCTCGAGTAGTAGTGAAACGAGATCTACGTAGCTATACGTACCTACTACTTACAACTAGCCTACAAGACTTGCAGGCCTCCACGACACGTAGGCTATAATTCGAGTAAGCTCGGAACACTTATTTCTAATTCAACAGCATTGCAGATGAGTGATAGACAATAATCACGGTAAAAAAGTGAAAATCACGGCATACTTTTTTAAATTGCGAAATTCACGGCACCATCTGGCAGTTGACTAAAAAGGCCTTCGTTCTTGGCCAATGCCTATATTGTTCATGACCAAGGAGGCCGTCTTAGCTCCAATCTGTTCTGTTAACATAATAAATTGATGGATTATTTCGACGCAAGCATATTTGAAAAATCACGGTAAATCACGACAAACACCAAAATTCACGGTTTCCGTGAATTCGTGATTTTCGTCTGTCTCTTACACCGTGGTCTGTCCCAACCAATGAGATATATTATAAGCGCTATAGAGACCGTATGACGTATGTTTCCTTCAGGTCGCGGTGAAGCCACAATCGCTAAGCGACCTTGACCCCAAGCTAGGCATTCTAAATATAGATATCGATGTTTACTTATCACAGCCAAGTTGTACTGTGAAATGAAGCTTGCATGACGTCAGCCAGCGCTCATTAACATAGGCTACTTGGTGATGTGTCCACGCAATAAACGTCGATTATGACGTTAGTCAACGCTCATTTTTGCCTAGTCAACATAGATGGTAGATGCTCGCTCTAGTGATATATTTATATATTATACATCTCTATGGTCCCAACCAATGAGATATATTATAAGCGCTAGAGACCTATATTTCCTTCAGGTCGCAGTGAAGTCACAATCGCTAAGCGACCTTGACCCAAAGCTAGGCATTCTAAATATAGATATCGATGTTTACTTTTGTGTAGCCTATCACAGCCAAGTTGTACTGTGAAATGAAGCTTGCATGACGTCAGCCAGCGCTCATTAACATAATTGGTGACGTGTCCACGCAATACACGTCGATGACTTCGTCGATTTCTCGATTATGACGGCAGTCAACGCTCATTTTGGCTAGCTTAAAGGCGAAGGCCGTTTTGAATCGACAGCCTTAACATAGATGGTAGTATCATCGACGTATATCGATCAGGGCTGTTAAAGGCTTGGTTTTTGGGTTTTGGTCCTTTTGGTTTTTAAACCAAAGAAACCAAAGAACCGCAAAATTTAGGTTTTTTGTTTTTTTTACAAATTTCAAAATATAAATAAAAAAAATGTCGCCTCTTCAACTCTCTTGACAATTGTTGTATGGTCTTTGTTAACTGCGTTTTATGACATTCTACGTTTCTATACTGTTCTAGTTAATTTCATTTATATACATCTGATTAATTTGAACGGTATTATTGTATTGTATTTGAACACTTGTTATAGCGCCCCTACCAGATTACCCATTCAGAGGCGCTCCCGACTACTGCGCGGACGCTGAATCGGAGTTTCACGCCGAAGCGCATGAGCAATTGCGAGTGAAGGACTTGCCCAGGGTCCTTACGCGGCGACTTTGAGGTGGATTCGAACCCGCAACCCTCCAGCTGCAAGGCACCGAACAAACCCCTAAACCACCGCGCCCCAGTTGTATTGTAATGTGTTGTATTGTATTGTATTGTACTCCACGTTTATATTGCGACCGAGCCACCCGCAGTAAAGACGCCATTTTTATGAGTTTTATGATCCGAAATAGGAAAATCTCCAAACTAAAAAACCAAATAAACCAAAAAACGAACTTTTCATTTTGAAAAAAGTTTGCTTTTTGGCACCTCTGATATCGATCGGTAGTATCAGAGCCGTATATTATACGGCTCTGGGTAGTATTAGATGCTCGCTCCCAACCATGATGCTCCCAACCATCGACGTATATCGATGCTCCCAACAGATGACTCGTAACGGAAGCACTAACTTTAGGAACGCGCTCGAAATGGCGCTGCTGCCAATTACGAAAAGTTTTGTTTGGGTCGATTTTGGTCTTATTATTCTTATTATTCTGGTTAATTTCGTCGAGACTTCGCTGGAAGGAAGTGATGAAATCTTTAGGGAGACTGTATCAGATAGGAAGAGTTACGACGATGAACGACTTTTCCGCATGAATAAGATTAATCTGATTTTCCAAAAGGCAAAGAGGGTCGGTGGTGGCTTTTATTCAAGTTTAACGTAAAATAAGGGGGTCAGCCCGAATCCCCGAAACCCGAAAACGCTGAAAACAGACAAAAGCCCGATTTCCCGAAAACAGTTTTCTAGAAAGCGGCCGAGCTATTCAAAGTTAAATTGTAAACACGACAAAGACCTAGCGTGGCCTTGATGTATACGATATACTGCCTATTCAAATATGTATTTTTTAAGCGTGGTGCTTCTGCGGCGGAAAATGCCGCCACGCAACCCGCGAAAATTTACTTCTGCGGCGGAATATTTTTGGACATTTTATCTAAAAACAACTCTAACCCTAACACTGACCCTAACCGACCGTCACAGCCCTTAACCTGACCCTAACCGACACTCACGAGGCCAAACCTGACCCTAACCGACCCTCACGACGCCAATTTATAGGCAGTACCGCATTTTGAACAATGCGCATGCGCCGAAGGTTGCGCATGCGCAAAGCGCTTCCGCCGCAGAATTGTGTCGAAAATGTTACTTCTGCGGCGGAATTTTCTGCCGCAGAAGATTTATCCATTTTTTAAGCGTGGTGCTTCTGCGGCGGAAATTTCGCCACACAACCCGCGAAAACTTACTTCTGCGGCGGAGAATCTAGGCTGGAGAATGCCGCCACGCAACCCGCGTAAACTTATTCTGCGGCGGTAATTTTTTCACATTTTATCTAAAAACTACTCCAACCCTGACCCTAACCGACACTCACGACGCCTACCCTGACCCTAACCGACCCTCACGACGCCAATATATAGGAAGTAACGCATTTGAGCAAGGATAAATCCTCGGCGAAAGGTTTGTACTATCCACAAGTCCGCCATTTTAAGATGTTTTCAAGTTGCATGTGCGGCGCATGCGTGATGCATGCACAAAAGGTTACAGCCGCAGAAGTAAAATGTTCGTTTATATTGTTGCGGTATCTTCCGCCGCAGAAGATTTATCCATGTTTTAATGATGTTCATTCGGGTCGGACTTAGAAAACCAATGTCGGGGATCCGGCCGAAATTCCTTTCGGGGTTTCGGGGATTCGGCCCGCACCCAAAATAAGTAGGCAAACGTGTCTGTTAGGAGTATGACAGGCCCTGATATGACTAGGACTTTTAACATAGATTTAGCTTTATAGAGCATAATAAGGAGGACACGAACTGGAAAGTACTACAAGGCAG